>UZAF01016747.1:6607-19785 GCA_900617895.1 Haemonchus placei
TTTTTTTTTTTTGGAAAAACTGGACACGTCGCAACCGTACCACTAGAACAAGCAGAACAGCCAATTCTGAGTGGTGTACCACTATTTATTTGCCAGATGACTTCCAAAAAATCAGGAAAACCAACTGCTGAAAACGATCACTCTTCACCACGACAATGCGAGCTCTCACACATCCGCTCAAACAACTGCATTTTTGAGCACTCAAAACAACGATTTGACAGGTCATCAACCATGTAGTCTCCGGGTGACTTCTTCTCATCCCGTACGTACAAAATAAAATGAGAAGCCAACGTTTTTCGACACCTGAAGAAGCCGTTGATGCGATCTGAATGCATGTTTTAGAGTTACCTACATCAGAGTGGCAAAAGTGCTTCGAAAATTGGTTCGAGCCCATGCAAAAGTGTATAGATCTTAATGAGGAAATTTCGAAAGGCAGTGAAGCGATTTTCAATAAATAGTATTTGTTTCTGTTCTCAAATCTCAAAATATAAAAATCAACCTACGTAAAGGTCCAAAAGGTCCAGACACCATGAAATTGGCAAAAGTTAAGAATAGGTCAATACATCAGACAACGGAGACTCATCAGCGGTGAGCCAAGCGTTCTCGAAATTTTTGCATAAACTCATAAGCCACCACAGTCTATAGCCAGATTCTCGAAGGGTTGAGCGCAGATCAAAAAATTCATCTCTGTTTGATGCGTCCTTTGTTGTGAAGCACGCGTGAGTGTGCGTAGTCCACCGCTAACTTGAATAGGGTGAAAGAATGATTGCTACAGTACACGGTGCATTAGAAAATACGGTAAATGGTATGTTATTTAGTAAAATAAAAAAAATGGCTTCTTGTAGTTCGAACCGTCACTTATCTGCTTATTTAAATTTTCATGATAACGTGTGAACCCTACCTTTTTACCTCGAAACCAATAAGGTTCGTCGCTATGAAACAGATGAAAGATTAAGTCCTTAATTTGTTCTGGAAATTATAAGAACTTTATAAGGACTCACGATATCATGGATAGTATGATTGGATGAGAATGAGTGGCCGTTTCTAGACATTTGCGTACCAAGAAATGCAGACGCTTCAAACGTTTTGCCATTACTTTTGCAGGAGGTTCTTTAAAGTTTGTCGCCATATCATGAGCACCAGTTGAATTCTCGGATGAGAAATTCTAAGCGTAAGATTACTCAGCCCCTCAACAATTGCTAGGCTGTGAGTTGGTCGTTCGTGGTCCACTGTATCGGAAGGCGATATAACGTTTTCCTGCCCTTGTATATGTACATTAGCATGCCATTCGCAGGTGGTCAAACAAGTAGTTTTCATGTACTAGGATGAGAACGATGCGAGTTCATGGAAAGTCTACCGAATGGGAGTGCAACTACCGTGGGCAAACCACGTGGAATAGGAAATTTATAAAGGTCATAGTCTATCACGACACTTCGTGGTGTGGAGAAAACCAAAAGTAGTTACATAAGATAGCTATGAAAAACACTTTTGAGCATGACCGAGCGGTTAAGAACTTTGACTTCAGGTGCAAGCCGAGGGTTCGATGGTATTCCGTGCAATAAACGACAACAAAGATTGACACTAAACTGAGGTTATCTGAATCTTGCGTTTTCCATACCAGAAACCTCAAACTCTGTAACCGATGCCCACACTCAGAGCGTAATGAGGAACCGGTATTCGATCCACCTACTGCGTAAGGGACCACAATCATTTGCTGTGTCCAACAGTTTATATCATGTGACCATTCCTGCAGAAAGAAGGAAATTCTAAGCTTTCTATACTGGCGTGAAGTGCACTAGTAATCGTCCTTTCGATCGGCCTATTCTCTTCTACCATAGTATGTATTATCGCCTATTGAACCGCCATTCCGCACACCACCGACTCCATATTTAAATCCGCAGTTGAATCGCCTACTGCGGTTGCTAGCCTCGTTCCTAGCCACGTGTTCGTCTTTGCCGATAAATCGGCTTATTTTACTATCTCGCGACTATCGCCTTCTTCTGTGGAATCGTGCGGCTTGTGGTACCAGTGGGGCTGGGGATTTTGATGGGAATTTTGGTCGAGATCTTCGAGCATTCGAAGCGGTTCAGCATCTTGCCTCGAGCTAGAGAGAACATATGTTCGATGTTCCCCGCTCTGCTTTTTTTTGCTTGCCTGTTTTAAGTAAATTTGCGGTAAGTTGTTGATGACGAACGGTATATCAGCCGAAAGAAATGACGATCATTAGTTTTCTTCTTTTAGCCGGAGTGGTCACATTATATATTCTGTTGGGGTACAGCAAAACAGTGTGATTCCTTCCACAGTAGGTGCAGCGAATAGCGCTTTCCTTATTACGCTCTGAATGTGGACATCGGATACAGGGTTTGAGGTTGCTGGCTCGGAAAATGCAAGGTCTAGATGACGGCAACATCTCTCAGTTGAGTGGCAATTTTCGTTGTCGTTTATTGCACAGAACAGTTGGACTACAGTTTACACAGTTGGACTGCGGTTTTCCAAAAGCAGTTCCACTTTTTGGTTGAAAATTTGTGCTCGTCGACTTAGTATGTCCGCAGGAAAATCTGTCTTAGCAGAAAATGTCACAGCGAATGCGTTGAGCTGCTCTTAAAAGTCCGTTGACAGCATCAACAAAGTTTCAATGCACAGAGCGACGTCCACTTCGTCCATCATGGTCCACTGAAGTCGTGATCACGAAACTGCAATCTTGCCACAGATGTTATCAAAAACGAAGAGTCCAGAGCCAATTTTCCGCTAGTCCACTTGAACTATACATTGCACTATGATTAGATCTATAGATACTACGGCTAGTGAGCAAAAGGCGCTGGATTTTGATCGAGGACGGGCATCGCACGTTCTAGATTTAGTTTACTACCTAGAAGTTTTGTGTTGTGTCGTCGAACAGCGGTGAGGTGAAGATTTATTGAAGCGAACTGTAGAATAAATACTAGTAAAAACAGGGCCTTTAATAAGGTAGAAAAGGGGCGGTGCGATCAGTGGTCATACTCTGATGTAAGCCCTCCATGATCACCTACAGGGCGCTTGACCCGCGACGCGAGATCAAGGCAGGGTCAAAGCCAGGGATCCAACATTTTGGATTAAGCCTCAATTAGGAGTATGAGGAGACCTTCGCTAATGGCATGGTTTTAAGGGGGGTCACAAGCTGCAATTAGGAGCGAGACTGCTAATTTGGCCTAGAGTTCTATGTATGCGAAGAAAGTTTGGAGTATGCAGAGTATTACCACTGGATCAAGAATATATGCTGTTGCGCCGAGAGGCGCGGTCATGCCAAATACGGCAAAAGCAACTTTCCAGAGAGCTAATGCAGTCACTGCAANTACCGTGGAGCTGTAATCCCTAATGTTCTCATTGCACCTAGTGCGACATTCCTGAGCAGTAATCGCGTAAGGGTAGTAGAGAAGAATTAGTGTTGATTTGTTTGAAGAATCACATTCGACTGAAAAGGAATGACCGTCGCAATAAACGATAACCCGGAATTCTTGTATCGATAGGCATTGAACACGCCTACTTCCAGAAAGCCATAACACCCAGTGAGCTGCCCTGAGATAACCTCGCTTGCTTAACGCGCTATATACTCTGCACTTGCTTTCACGAGATTCGATGAGGACTGCTATTTCTTTTCTCGTGGAGTGCATGATGTTCAATTCATTCCACCAGTGATTCTCACGATTAGAGTCAAAATCATGAGTACTTTGGATACGTTCTTTCTTATCTGCCTCATATGTATAAACTGTTGGGCAGTCACATCAGATGGGCGCGTTTCTCACGTCACAGTCACGAATTATTCGGTTTTGGCCCTGAAAAGCTGCTTGCAACCGCAGTTTTGGAGCTGAAAGAACATTCCAGGGGAAGTTTGCGTTCTTTCGACACAGAAAAAAGTTCGCTGCTTGTGCGCAAACAGGCTGTGCAAAGTGTGACTCGAAGGATTGACAAGACATATATATATATATCACTGTTATAGAAATGTCATCTATGTTGGAAGAGCGTTGCCGTACATGTCGTGTAACGTTTTGGTCATCCACTCGTAATTCTGCGCGATCAATTGGACGCCTTAATTGGCTTGTCTGAGGATGCCTTGTATTGTTCGCCGTAAAGGCTTTCTTTGAGTACGAGCAATTTGTCATTTGTGTTGAGCACCGGCTTGACGAACTGTTCATAGATTGCCTGCCAATCTGAAAATCCTTCTCCTTTCTCAATGAACACTGATACATTTGCTCTCGATGCAGCGATTGAATGGGTCGTGAAAATGGTTGTCTAAACGCTTTACTTTCACAGTTCGAGTTTTGCAGCCCTGTGTGGATATCATTTGCGATATGGCGTATGGCACTGTTCTTTCATAAATTCTTGCGCTCAAGCCGTCTTTTTCCATCATTGATGGCCACGGTTAGACGTGTTCTCAACATTAAGTGTAGATCGGCCGCTTTTTTTATTACGTCATTGAAGTTAGTTTCTTCTCCTGTCCTCTCGATTTCCTGAAGTAGGAACTTCTTCCTTCTCGCTCTTCCTGTTGTCGTAGCTTGCCTTCATTTTCTCGATTACGTTGGTAAGCCTGCTTTTGCAATATTATTCGCAATATTTCCTCACACTGAACTCGATAGAATCGCCCGAGTAAGTCTGCTCTGCCTCGTAAGGTGAAAATTCCGAAAAGCGACCTCATCGTCAGCGTCGAAACGTCGTGCATTAACGGTTCATTGCGCCTCATCAGTTCTGTAGTGTACCTCACTTGTTCCCCACAGTGGATGCAGAACCTTAGCAGGCATATTCCCAGGTGTCGCACCTCTATAGTCATGTTCTTTTCTCTTCTAAAGGTGCTGAATCTTCACGGGTCTCTTGTCTTCACGTCTCGTGTGGGTAAAGACCTCCCGTTGGTACTAAGGTACCTTGCTTTTGTCGATGCAGCACAACTGTCTCGTTTGTTCAGTGCAAGTGGTTTATTATGCATGCAATTCAAAATGGTGTCATTACACCTTCTGACCTTAGTTACGTGGATTAACATGACAGATTTAACAACGTTCACATGACATATGGTCAAACAAAAAGTGTCCGAGTAAAAGAATAAGGATGAAGCGAAGTCATGGAACGTCTAGCGAATTAGAATATAATACTGTAAGCAAACTATTAAAACAGGAAATTCAAAAAAGTCGTGGACTACCACAGAAGGCTGCTTACTTTTCTCTGTCTTGCTCGCCTATGTTGTTGCACTACCGGTTGTTGAGATTAAAACGTCGAACTAGAACCCCAACTCCCCTCCATAAGTTTTCGACCAGGTTGCTTATGTTGAGCGTTTTACTGGCCTAACGCTGGCACACTGGAGCCATTTGCGAGGGGAATTCAGCACTGCCTTGCTGCAAAACATGATCCCGCGTCGAGCTTCATTCAGGAGCTGCAAAAGACAATTTGGGCACTTCTCGCTACACTGACTCCTTATAGCAAGATGCAATGGTTGCTGTTAGTAACCATTGCAGTGTTAGTTTCATGCTTACAAAGCCACGCCAGAGCACTGATGGACTTCCGAGATCTCTTTGAGAACGGCAGAGGAACGCGTTGAAGGTGCCTCCATTAGTGACGTATCTATCCTTCACAAGTGGCCCATCAGAGTTGAGGTTCTTCTCATCAGGAGAGATGATAACAAGTAGAAAATGTGTATGAGATTTCGCTTTTCTATCATCGGACATCCTTCAAAAAGCTGCACGTATGCGGGCTTTGACACAGATTTATGAGTTAGGCCTTTATTGCCTGACTAACGTAAGATAAGCACGATCGCACTGTAGCATAGGTTGTGGAGCAAAGGCAAGCCTCTGCCTGCCTTCAACATAGACAAAACTATGAGGTAGCGGCTGCGGAGTCTGCCACGACATTCCCCGGCCGCGAAAATTTTTTCAGATAATGCGTAGCGATATGAGAAATACAACATATTTAAAATGACAAATAAACATGAAACGAATATTCGGAGCATGCGTGAGATGAATGGGATCAGCTAAATAATGTTCACTTAAAACTGGCTTTTCGTTGATTCACTCGCGCGCTAGCAAATCGGAGGATGGCACCTACCCACCCCTAACTTTTCTTGTGTAAGATGAGGCTGTGCTTGGGATGAATACGGCGTTATGCTAATGAACAGAATGAGATATACGCTGGCAGAGGGTTCTCACCGCCGAGCAAGAAGTGATTTTCAAGAGCGCGAGTGATTTCTGTGTGGGTATGGTGTGTACTGTAACTTTGCGCTTACATGATTTCTCTATATGATCGGTTAAGTTCCCGTGATTGGACAGATAAATGGGTGATTTCATGGCAGTTTGGCATAGACAAAATAAACTTGTGAAACATGAATATATGCACTAACTCAAAAATTAACTCGTTATCGATTAGTTCGATGACGTTTCGGCGGCGGTGCAGATGTGGGTTTTGCGTTGCAGATGCTGTCCGTCGCAGTTGCGGCGTTTTCCCAGACTGATGCCATGTGCAGGTGCTGGACAGGACGTGTGTAGATCTCTCAGACGAACTAAGCGAAACACAATATCAGGGGATAGGATGCAGCACGAAAATAGATGCTCGGCACTGTCGCAGAATAAGCATGAAAGTTTAGCAGGGTTTGTGAACAGGGTATCGACCTTGGTTTCGAGAGAAGCCAAGCCACCCTAGATAGATTGTATTGTAGAGGCATGTTCATAGTGATTTGAATTGGCGCTTGGAAGGGGTCGAAATGACATGTTGTGCGAGGCCCAGTACAGCTGCGTTGCTGTTTTCGGGCGCGCTCTCAAAAGCGCCAGCTGCGTGGAGGGCGTGCACGGATCGCCCGTCATGAGGTATGAATAGCACGTGTTACAAAAAGGGGAAGACTGTTTTCGCCAAAAAAATGGAACATTCCAAGCATGCCAAGTGAGTGAAAAGAGGCCTGTCTAGTCACGAGTTCTATTGGCCGTCATTTCAGGAACGTTTGCGCGTATGCTATCAAGGCATTTGAAGAGCCAGTTAAGTACAAATGTTGCTATCGCTATGATTGTTTTTACGATTGCAGCAATCGCAATATGTCCAAAAAGGTAGATCAAGAATCCGATAAGACCTGTAAATGATGCTATTGCTAGGGTGCTCTTCCAGTGTGTGAGGAGGGTGTGCATAAGAGGACGCAGGTCCTAGATGGAGATGTCACTTCACCAGCTGTCGTTCGCGTTAGTGTTTTGGCGAGGTTGAGCATTTCTTCGACCTTTACTGTATTGTGGTAGAAGAGGAAACCTGTTAGGGGAATTGTCTGGTGTTTTCCTGCACAACGGAATGAGCATATGTCATCTACGTGTGCGCGATTGTAATCTGGGCATATGAGTAACTTTCTGATGTTAATGAGGAAAATTTAGGGTTCTAAACTCCTGACAAAACATCTTTGTGAAAACATGAGACTAACAAACATATGCAGAACTCGAAGTGTCAACAGAACTCTGGTATGCTGTGAGTGGAACCCGAAACATAAGAAGTTATATATGGGGTGAGCTAGACTTGACTGTAGTGTGAACAAGACAAGTACCGTGAACCAGACTCGAGTGCTCATGAGCAGAAATTTGCGGAGAATATGGCATGTAGAAAGCTCGGATACACGTAGTTTGAACTCGAGCCCGAACAGTAAAATGTTATGACGTGCAATATATTACGACCAACCACTAACAGCGAATGATAACAGTAGAGGCAGACATTTCTGCCATGCCAGGAGGACGACTATCTCCCTTGGAGCAGTTTCAGGCATCGGGATTGGGGATTCAAAGGAACCGTGAGCAATTGCGTAATATGCGCGTCCACTGGGATCCAAGAACTCTATTGCGGTAACACTGCGCGTCGACGGAGATCATATTGCTGTATCGTGAGCACAAAGACCTAGGGAATTCAAAAGCCCCTCAGTCAGCAACCTCATCAAGTATGGCTCAGCGATAAGGGAGGCAAGTGTGTGATACTGCCTCATAAACTGGATCGGGCTATAACGCATCTGCGTCTGCAGGACGGATGCAGATGCGTCATGCGTGAGAACATTTCGCAGCCGCCCCCCTTAGGGAAATCCAACAAGCAATAGCTACAGCTCAATAGACACAGTGCCTTCCCCATTCAGTCGAATAGTCAGGCCCGACGAAATCGGCGAAGGAATAGACATATTTCTTCGTCGATTTCGTGCAGCATGGCGTCTACGTGTGTGGAGTATACGCGGACGCTATACTTCACGCAACCCATAATACACTTAAAATTCTTAACAATCGCCGTGAATCACTGTATTCGCTGCCTACTGGAATGAAAACCGATCTTACTAATTTGATGGGACGCAAGACTTCCAGATCGTCTCGTATTTTCTACACAGTAGCCGACAATGTCGACCACACAAGACGATGCCATCGGTACTCAGATCCGGTAAGAAGAGCAGTGCGAGTGACGGGGGTTCGTCTTTGCAGTTGGTGCCTCCACACCGACCACTGTGCCGCAGTATGCTGCACAGTTTCTTGCAGCATCTGCCGTGCGGCAACACTGTTCATTGTTTTGGCACCTTACTAAAGATGTGCAAGAACTGATTCTGTAGTGGTGCGAACCTCCTTCCCCCCNCCCCCCCCCCCCCCCCCCCCTCCCCCCACCCACCACAATTACTCTGTTTTTGTCGCATACCTACTCAAATCCTATGCCGACTCTCGTCTTCTCCCTAATCCATCGCTAATCAAAATTCCTACAACTCTTCGATTTCTTCTTGGTACCAACCGACGTCAAGCCGAGGAATTCAGCACATTGGTCGAAACAAGTGATACCTATTTTTGTGTTCTTGTCATGGTATCTCGTTTATCATTGAGTGGATCCGCACGCCGGTGAAATGTTGCGTACTCGCCCATGTGCGTGTTTTATTTCGCATGGTTAAGGACGCGACCCAAGCCCCACCCCACTCTGCAAGACATCGTGATGCCGCATACACTATTTTACCGAAGGTTTCTCGACAGCTGCCCTTTCTACTATGTTTATAATACACTTTCGCTGAAATAACTGCTTCATTGCTCTCAAATCGACAGCTTTCGAAAATTGTTGACGATCCCCCTGTTACATCTTTGCGCGCATCTGGTAAATACTTTTTCGATATTGCTTTGTCAGGAGAGGAGTCAATGGATCAATGTTTTGATCTACGATTATCGGTGATCTATTGCAGGTTTGCGCGGGAAAAGATTGCCGAGCGGAACAAACGCTTCAATAGTCAGTCGCCGTTTCTTAATGCCGTCCGAAAGCCCACCGCTACTCCCCTAGAAGGTCTAGGGGGGGGGGATAAGCCCCCTAGACCCCCTCCCAACCCATCTATTCGCCTTACTTGCGCTTACCTTCGANAATCGTTAAGTTGTAGGTAACCACGCATAAAGGAATTGCATAGCGAAAGCTTGGTTGTGTTCGTTCGAATCGGTGTATAGCACGAGAAGTATTTGGTCGTACGTCCTAACAAGAACAGGTCGCACTGACTTGGGGGCCAAGCGGTGACGGAAAATCGGAAGAAGTTTTTCGGACAAGGAAATCACTTTACACGTGGTACGACCATGGTTAGATAGCTTGAGTTCCATGGACGTAAATCTCGCCGTTGGAATGGCACTATGAACGCACAATTCCGAGGCAAATATCCGCATGAGAGGTCATGCGGCTTCAAAAGTCTCAGTCGTTCTCAGCACCACAACTCCATTCAAGAATGTCAAATTTTTCGAGAAAAACGCCCCACCAGAGGAATGGAATAATTTAATCTGATGACTCGGGAGTGACCCCTACGATTATTTATATAATCGCACCTTTCAAGATTCGTCTCTGGTAGAAAAAACTACGTAAATTCTGGATGCCTCACTGGCCGGAACCAATCACTGAGACAGGCGAAAAGAACGTCAGTCGCAAAAGAGGCGCCGACTGCTCGAAAGAAATATGCCCAAACGTGGACGATTTTGGTACCGTGGTTGATGTGAAGCACAGTCAATACGAGTGAAGAGACCACTCTTTTTAAACCCCTGGGATGCCAGGAGGGGAGTCAATGAATCAATGTTTCGTCTAAGATTATCAGTGATCTATTGCAGAATTTTCGCGGGAAAAGATTGCCGAGCGGAAAAAACGCTTCAATAGGGTCAGTCGCCGTTTCGTAATGCCGTCCGGAAGCCCACCGCTATTCCCCTAAGAGGAGAAGTCTACCAGCAGATTCGCCCTCGCCTCCCGGAGGGGGTCTAGGGGGAGGGGGGATTCACTCCCCTAGACCCCCTACCAACCCATCTATTCGCCTTACTTGCGCTTATCTTCGATATCGTCGATCATTTGTTGTCTCGCCAATTTTTTGTCATTGGTTACGTTGTTTCTTTTTTATTTGAATCTCTCTATATCACCTCCGCATCCTCACCTCATTGCTTTTATTATGTGTTACCATTCTCCTCCGGTTTTGTTTTGTCGCCGGTCGCCCTAAATCGTTACGTTGTAGGTAACCACGCATAAAAGAATTGCCTAACGAAAGCTTGGTTGTGATCGTTCGAATCGGTGTATAGCACGAGAAGTATTTGGTCGTACATCCTAACAAGGGCAGGTCGTACCGACTGCTTGCCGTTTCGACATTTCTCGCACAACCGCCTATTGGATCGCGGAAACTTCTGCAACGACCTTGAATCGACTGTCTTTTCTCATTTACGATCTCTGAAGTTAACCTCGATTGCGTCGCCAACTGTACAGAAGCATGTGAAAAATGGCTGCCGAATTGAATGTATCTGCTACTCCAACGAAGAAAGTCTTCTTCGAGCAAGGGAGCTTCATAAACCCTCATAGAAGAAGGAGCAAATGTATGTTCTACGTGGGGAACAAAAATCTGCAGAGATCTTTATGAGAGTTCTCACCTGTCCCTCATCAAATTAAATGAGCTTTCTCAGATCAGCCTGCCACCAATTAATGCAGCGCTCCACCGAGTACGGCCAATAAAAAGCATGTAGGGAGCCTCACCGCTAGAACTACACGCAACCTGGCTTCTTGGCAATAGCTGTTGCAGTAGGCTTCCGCACACCTGACCTATACTCATATTGTAGCGAACTCGCTACCTCATACCGTGACAAGATTTGTTCCTGTTGAACTAATCAGCCTCACAGCCTAACAACGTGTTAGCATGGACCCTATCGAGCATGGGTGGTCACGGATCGGTCACCCCGATCGCGCAGGAAAAGGACTCTATATAAGACCCCAAGGTGGCCTCTCGGTCACCTTTCGTCTGCAAGTCGGATTTCAACCGCACGCCGGTCTGCCTGATATTCTCTCCTGATATTCCGGTCAATATTTCTGTTCATTACCTTTTCTGATTAATAAAGTTATTGAATCTTCCCACCTCCATTATTCAGCAATATCCAAGTCAAGATTTCCGAACAATATTGAACAATATTATCAATAGACCCACGTGGCAACTCTTCATCAACGTTCTCGAATCACCGGCACATATGTTCCTCCACCATTTGCGATAAACCAGGTTCATATGCAAGCACGTCATGGAGTTCTTCGACGTAACGTCCTTCCACATGACCGCGTCTACATGCTTTGCATGCCATTCTGAAACTGCTCAATGAACATGAACCAGCGATAGCCACCCATCCCTTTTCCATTACCCAGACAATGCTCTTGATCGAGGAGTGTCCTGAGAACTCTACTTTTAGCTGGTCCACACAATAGTGGAGGCTATCAGGGGAATGGCCATAGGACATCGTCTGGCGCCCGTACTGGTCCTACCATGCATGCCCAAGACAACAACCGTAACTAACACAAGTCGCCGGCCTGTTGTGTACAGCACCACACTAACACTGCGGCATGATCACTACTAGCAGATCTTTAGTCAGGGCTCGATGCTCTAGTAATTGAGTAATCAGTAGAATTATCGATTTTTCCATGTGCTGTCGGTGAAGACGAGATAGGACGACATTTCACACGTCACTTTCTTCCTATCTTTAAGTGTTTTCCTCTTTAATTCGCCATTGAGAATAAGGACAGGAGCCCTATTTATGATATCACAGATTGACGTCCGCTAGTACCTGGCTTACCTGTTCCGCGAGATTGTCGGTATGCATGATCGTGTACCGAAGTTCAGGCAAGCTCCTCTGTTTCTTTGGGACACCATTGCCGAGTGGTGTAGTTACTGGAGTTACTGGAGTAAATCAGGCACGGTCGATCCGGATCAAGGGGTTTCCACCTTGCACCTAGCTTTCTCTATTTATGGTCTTGTTTTCATATCTGGTACATATGGTTTTGTTCTAGCTCTACTAGTAAACTAGGGTGACAATAGTTGCTCGATATTTTCACTATCGATGACTAGACTCTTCTCAGCAAACCACAATAACTGTTATGTCTCACCCTTTCAAGGCGCATGAAATGGCACGTATGAATAAATAAATCAATCAATTAAATCAAATAAATAAACACAGGCATTATGAATATATTATATGGAAGACTGCTCTATCGTCGGTTCAGTGAAAATGTTCAGTGGAAAAAGAAATGGATAGAAGTACTATGATCTATTCAACAAATAAACGGAGAACATTAATATTTTCAGAGTTTTCACCGATATGTATGTTTATTTGTTTCAGCCTTTCCAAGTTTCTAAACTTTATAGGGCTAACGTTTCGGCGAGTTCGCCTTCGTCAGAGCCTAAAAAGTCGAAAAAACCTTTGAGACTGACTCTACAATAAGGCGAGATAAACCCAAGACAGTTCGTTAGACTAGAGACCCCTCGAACCCGGTATACAAGAGGCTTACCTTGATCTAAATCGCCAAAGCGATAGTTCGACCACCCAGTGTTTACAGTATGCGTACAATGAGCGAGCCTTCCTCCTTTCTGACCTCACCGTTATCTCAAAATTTGCAGAGGTCTAGAAAGAGCGCGAGGTCACGAGTTACGGCCATACGCTCTTCCTTCCTGTTGATTTGTGGGTCTCTAGCTGCAATCCAACACGCCTCAAGTGCTTTCCGCGCAGTAGTCTCCGTTTCTAGTGCCAAGACGGTTACTGAAATTGTGAGTTCGTTACCGTCGTGGCACAGAACTCGATGCATTCCCAGTGGTGTTTGGGTGCGACACTTTCTTAGCCCCTCCAGGTGTTCTTCGATTCGAGTACGAAGGGGGCGTCCTGTTTCACCAATATATTCAGCACCACAGGCCTGGCAACGAATTTCGT
>UZAF01016747.1:20895-60229 GCA_900617895.1 Haemonchus placei
ACGAAGGCGAACTCGCCGAAACGTTAGCCCTATAAAGTTTAGAATGCTGGAAAGGCTGAAACAAATAAACATACATATCGGAGAACATTAAGTTCGTACTTGAAAAGCCCAAAGAGCATAGGCTCCCTTACCTCGATGTACAAGCCCGTCAGGAACGCGGGCTCTTCCGGACCAAAGGTACCGAAAACCCGTTAGTAAGAACATCCTGTAAGAGTACACTATAGATCGGGCGTATTCCCTGAATTAGAGCTAGCTATCGCGGACAACATGTTTAGCACGGCATCTTATTCTCATCCGAGAAGCAGGAAGGAACTGTATCTTTGAAGCATGCTAAGTCAATCTCACTCGTTAACTGTAACCCTCCGAAAGATAGATGCCATCCAGACCACCTATTATGAAGCAACAGGCCCCGTGATGGATGGCTCGAAGAGGATAACTTTCTGTATTCTCTACATAATTAGTGGTGTGAGCTCTGTGGCAAAGGCCACCCTGCACAGGTGTCCTGTCCTAGAGGACATGGTACAGTGGTCTAGATCCCCGGCAAGTCATGCGAGGACGAATACATTGGGTAGACTATCGTCCCACGAGACAGGCTGGCTGTCGGTCAACATTGACCGACACTGTCGTCAACGTGTTAAGTTTCCTTCCGAAAACCGCTCACTTCGATATGCAAGACGCTTGAGGCCTTCATCGTCAGAGCCAGGTCCCTAAAAATGAATAGGAAAGACGAGTGCCATACTATAACTAAGGAACTCGCCCCATTTTTCAAACCTTGTGGACTTCTTTTGCCTCTGATCTTATGCTGAGGAATCAGGCACTTTTATGCCATCAGCCATTCCCCTGTCAAATTAGACGTGCTCCAAATCTATTTAGTCGTTTGTTGAGGTGGCTCCAAGGTTTCTGTGATTGCGAGGCTCCGGCCTTCTAGGCTCCACTAAAGCGACAAGGCCGATACATTGGCCGAATAAAGCTTATTGCCTATCTTGTAATTGTTATTATTGTCTTTATTGTCTATATTGTAATTGTTATTATTGTCTATCTTGTTAGGGTTAATTGTCTAGCTATATGTCTTGTTTACAGTTTCATCTCAACCACAATTTCCCATTTCTTCCCATTTTTTCTAGAACGATTTGATGAAATAAAGACTAATTTCTGGTTTATAACTATAGCGCAACTAGATAGAGCACCTCCTGTTGACAGTGTTGTTCTACCCTAAATGGTTTGCTAAATTGTAACGAAAACAGGATGTTTTTCCGGCAGTAATGGTGTCTCATTACAAAATGTGTACAAAGTTGATATGAGAAGAAAAGTTCAGTACTAATATTTACTTGAAGCAATAAATTTCATTTTACCAACCAAACCGAGCAAAATAGCATAGCAAAAAGTCAGCGAAGAGAACACTAAACGGATCTATCAGCCCGCTTTATGCAAAGAACGTAGCTATACCCGTGCACTCTCCGGAGAAGTAAAAACAGCTTCAGGACCCTTCTCGACTAGAACAGTCCTTCTACCAAATAGTTCCAAAAATCAGATAAAATCAACAACATTAGTGAAACTAAACATCTTATGTAATAATGTGATAACATGCGGAAGTTTTCGAAGACTATTTCAGTTCCTTTCTGGCATTTGATTCACAGCTGATATAGATAACTTGGCCTGAAACAACGTGATAGTAGAAAGCAGCTTCAGGAGATAGAGAATTTGACAACATGAAATGGGAAACATGGCCGAATGGTGGCACTGGGAAAAAAGTGTCTGACTCAGAAACAAGCATATGATTGGAATCAGCAGCGAATGAATGTTAGATTTCGCTTTTCCTTATGCCCAAACTAACTAGTTCTAAGCATGAAACAATTTTTCCATAAGAAAACATTAACTGAGAGATCGCGAGACCTGTAAACTTGGACAACTTCTCATCTCGGAGAAAACAAACAAGGTAGGTTGGCAAAAAAAAACAATACAAAACGAGAATTAATAGAATGATAGTACGATGACTGCATTTCACTGAATTATTCAAGGTTTATAACGGGCACCCGCCGCAATGATACTCATAGTTAATCTAATTTTTTATTCTTGTAATACTGTCAATGTATTTAGCACTACAAGGCAATGATCGATAAGAATATCCCAATCCTCACCATTTTCTAATGAAATACGCAAAAACTCCTGTAAACTACTTGATGATCTACCTATTTTGTTGTTCGCAAAACCCTTTCTACGGAAGGAACAGAAAAGCACACTTCTGCAGTTCTCCCGCACTTGCAAATACGTATTTGCATACAAAACTGAATCCCAAATCATCAGGTATTTGCATGCAAAACTGAATTCCAAGTCATCGGAGAGAAAAATCACAGGTATAATCTCTCTAAGCGACGCAGCGGCAAAACCACAGAGTAAAATTTGCACATACTTAAACTTACAAATACCCATTCCATGTTTTGTTTCACACTTGCTTGATCGTGGATGTTTCAGTTACATCAAATGAAATGGATGAAGACTAAATACTAAAGCGCTTACCTTAACAGTACTTCCACTCTTTTTCTGACAGCTGTCGTGATCTTCATACTTTAACCAGTCGAAAAGCGGTGTCGTGCACCCCGCAGGTACTTCAGCTCCAAGAAGCTTATTCTTCAGAACTTGTCTGAAAATGTAAGAATGGTGAAAGAAAGCAGTGTCACATGGAAAAAGAGAAAAGAGTTTAAAGAAACTAAGGGAACTTGTTACACACCACTAATAAGATACGTTTTTTGCAGATAACGTACCCGATTCTCATATTTCCTTCTTCTGCGCTCCAATCTTTTGTCCACATACTGATCTTAAATACATAAGCCGTTAAATATCTGAACCAGGCAAATCGGAATGCAACCTAGCACCTTGCTCCCTTTGCCGCGGACATTGCAAACCAAACCACAAATCAGTTCCATATCATCACCAAATTGTTCGCCAATCATTGCGATCAAAATTTCCAACCAAATCAAATCCATTATCTCTCCTGGTCGTCCTTTCTCAATCTAAAACCGGGGAATAAGAAAAACCCCTATATCCAATCAAAAACAGCGAGATCGAAGATGTAGAAAACAATCATCATTCAGGCTAATGTTGGAATTTCGAGAATCAACGAACCGTGATGAGCCATCGCCCTCCCTTGCGATTTTCCGGTACTTCCCACATTGGTTGGATGCCATACTTAAACACGTTGTAGTCACACAAACAGTTCAACCCAGAGGGGGGTCGGATGTTGTTGTAGAGCCTGAAACCCATGACGAAGCAATATTATACAAAACTGGATGAGATTTAGATGTACTGCTGCCGATTGCGCAAGTCGACAGCCATGGCGGTTCAACACTTACGCCCAGAATTCCTCAACAGTGCTGAACGTACAAACAGGTTTGAGACGGTCTTCCCAACAAGCCTGACGATCATCATTCAAATACCAATATGTCCATTTCTGCTTCAAAGGATGGAGTACCTGGAATTGATGAATCCGCTTACTCTTCTTCTCCCACGACTGGAGCAATGAAGAAACACGGAAAATACATATGCATGAATTTGATGAAGCTTAAGGACAAGTCTTCAATCCCTTCTAGCTAGGTTGGCAGGACAAATTTAGTGGAAATTTCAGCGAGATCAGAATTAGGAACTAGAAATCCTGCCCGATATTGCTCTCGCATAATTACGCTTCGAGTTACCGCTAAGTGTCACAGTATTGCTATATCGAAAAAATGAAAGCAAGACATTTTCATTAATCGTTCAAGAAAGCCGAAGAAATCGCGAAAGGTATCGGTTACCTATCGATCGAAAGGATCGGACGAAAAGGAAAGGTTCAGGAATCTGTGAGAAAAGATCAGAAACTGTTATATCTCCCAAAATGTCGGAAGAGCGAATCAAAATGTGAACCTAATCTTTCATTTTGTTTCACAGTGTCTAACTTACTTTGTTTCCAACGAAAAAGGTAGGATATATGAGAGAGACATCATGAAAAAATGAACGAATAAATAAACGACGATTTGTTCTGAAAGCATCCATCGTTTTCCGCACAAAACAATGTGCTGCTTTTTGCGCATTTTTCAATACACTGCATAATCAAGGAATCATTTGTTGAAACTCATCAAAAAAAGCTCAGCTGCAACGAAGAGCTGAGCTCTGCTTCCAGAAAAAACTGAGCTCAACCTCAGGCTACCGCTTCACTTCCAACAACTCATCCTGATCCTCAAGTTTTATTCAGTCATGAACACTCTTTTCCATTGCAAAAGATTTTTCATCTCCAAAAAAGATTCCCTTCCGTTAGACAGCCACTAATCTTTTCCCAACTTTCGAATCTACGAACTGTGCAGTTATTCACACAAAAGTACACCTACGAATTATTATGAACCAGCTCAACTATTTTAGTTTAGAGAGAAGAATCTTAGTACCAGCTGCTCCGAAACAGTGCATTCGGTCTTGTCCTTCTCCTCCTTGTCAACTTCCTCATTCACCTCACTCTGACTTTCATGGTTATCCGAGTCAGACATAATTGAAGGCAGAGCACTGAAATGTTCCACATTAAGAATAGCCGAGCACTATGCCACATCTATCTCACTTAATACGGAGAATCAGTTCATTTCACTGAAGAATACTTGTTTTCAAATATCCTAAAATTTTTTTGCTAGTTTACAAGAGCTCTTGCTTTGCACAAAGCCCTTCTGTAAATATTAGGTTGTAAGGAAAGTTCTGGCCGTTTTGACAGCTAACTTTTAAAAAGTTATAACTCATCTCAAAACCACACATTTTCGCCAACGTGATACAAGTCTATTTATCCCATTCTTATAAAAGTCCGGAGATCTGGATTCCAAGATCTCGAGAAAGGCAGCTTCCACGTGGCCTTGATTTTTGAATACTCGTTCCTTTAATAAGTTGCCCAGATGTTTGAACAAATGGTAGTCAGTTGGTGACAGGTCTTGTGAGTAGAATGGATGAGGGAGAGCTTCTATTCCCAGCTCGTTCAGCTTCTGGAAGCAGTTTGTGACACATGCGGTTGTGCATTGTCGTGCAAGAGCAGTAGACCGTGGCGATTGACTAGTGCTGGCTGCATTTACCCCAGTTTTGTGNACTTCTCGTGAATTTGATCACAATAGGGCTGTGCGGTGATGGTTTGACTTGGAAGAAGAAACGCGTAGTGAATTAATCCACCAAACTGTGATCATTTTCTTCGTGACGTGTAAACCTGGTTTGGGAAATTTTTTGGAGGCTCATCCACACTCACCCACTGAGCAGAACGCTTCCTGTTATCATACAGGATCCATTTCTCATCACACGTTACAATACGATGGAGAAAAGGCTCAACATCATTACTTCTCAACAGCGAACTTGAAACTTCTGAGCGCTTCAATTGTTGCTGCTCCGTGAGTTCGTGCGGCACCCACTTTCCAAGCTTCTTCACCATTCCAAGCTGCTTGAGGAGGGCAGCGAGAAGTGTGTGGGAGACAACCATCTTCTTGGCAATCTCCCTCAAAGGTTGACGTCGATCATCTTCGACTGCTCTTAGCAAAACATCGTGATCAACTAACGATGGTCGACCAACTCGCTCTTCGTCTTTCAGTGACTCGTCTCCACTTCGACACTTCTGAAACCAGCGACAAACCGTTCGCTCCGCCGCAGTGCCTTCTCCCCACGTAACATTGATGTTTGTAGCTGCCTCCATCGCAGTTCGACCAAGTTCGAACTCGTGAATAAAACCATTTAAAAAGTAGTCTTATCTATTCTGCCAAGAAAAACCTCCTAAAAATTCCAAAACCTTACAGATTCTGGGGAAAGCGCTATGACAGAAAGAGCAACTAATGACTTGCCTAAGGAGCACAATATGACCATTAACCTGAATGAACATCCGCCAAAATTTTAATTCATATGGCACATACGTGGGAACGGCCAGAACTTTCCTTACAACCTAATACTACTCAGTGGTCATGTGAGTCCTTGTACTTGTGTTCTCCATGCTTGAATACATATATCTCGAACCCAACAGGACTTAGGTGACTGAAGAATCACTACAGAAACACTTCACTTCAAAAGAAAAGAGTAGACTGCTGGAAGTCGGACTTAAAGTGTCTAACTAAGCGGAAGCTGTTCAAGCTTCACGAGAAGTTCTTAGCATTGCCTCTATGAAGACAAGAGGTTGTGAAGAGTAGGGAAACATCATGTCCATAGTCCAGCTCGTTTCATCTCAGTTGTGGAAAGGCCTCGTAGGAGATTCTTTCTGTAGAGCAAAGCCGTCCACAGGGTAGAATTTCAAAACTGACCGCTTCCACCGAATCTGATTTGCCGTTAACAGTCCCTCCTATAACGAATAAGCGTAAAAAAACCAAAAAGTTTGGCATAGCCTTCATTTGGTGTAGCCTTCTATAGCAGAAATGCGGAGCTCAAGAGGCTAGAATCTTACACCTTTAAAATGGAAGTTGCGCTGATCTCTCCTATTCGAGTTGCATCCATGTCCTTTTGGATTCTTTTACTTTCTTAAATTGTTTATGATGTTTTAGGCTTTGCACCTGATCGAGAATGAAGCCCCAAGACAGCTAGAGATTCGAGGTTTAAGTTAACATACCACAAATTTCTGAGCCAACACTGCGCAATTTATTTAATGGTGGTTTCGAAGAAAGACATGTTGCTGATAAGACAAGCTGTTTCAACTACTTTGCAAACAAGAACAAATGGAAGCCTCATAACCACTGTTACTTGAAGCCATAAAATCTGACTAAAATTCAAAAAAAAAAAAAACTGCTTCCGAATGGTATGCCAAAATACCCTCAAGAACGTTCCCACCCATCTCATGAAATACATCCAGCTATGTTTTATACTGTTTTGCTCTACGGTCTGCTATCTTAGCGCATTATCTGGTAAAAGTTTCGAAAAAAATTGTCGTCGCCAAGAACCTGAAAGTCTTCAGAAGTAAGACGGGAACGATACTGAGCATACTCATCAGATCACAATTGGAAGGTAAAAGACGGACATGATGTAACACAATCCGCACCACTCAAGAGGCACCGAAGGAGAGGATATCAGAGCAGTGACTCAAGAGTTCTAGTCTACAAAGGCGGGACGAGTGTTAGAAAGATATGGAAGCACAACATATTCCTGTATGAATCTATAGCTGAACAAAGGAAACGGATGCATGGCTGCAATAAGATAACTTCCGCTATAAATACCCTTCTTGCGAGCATTCAAACCAATGCATATTTCATATCTTACGACAAACCTACTCGTCTTCTTATTTTGCTCATACGATAGCGGCCTTGCCTCATTTGTCTGTTGTTATTCGGTTACTCGAGCGAAGATGTAAACGCTGGAGTGATAGCAGGTGGACTTTCTGGCTGGGATCTTCAGGTTTTTTGAAAATAACTTTACGAGTCCGTAGTGTTTAAGCACTTGACTCAGTAAGCTAGGAGCACAATCTCCGAAACACTTACACGCACTTATTGGCGATGACTCTCGCTCAAGTTGGACCGAACAGAACTCTATCATAACAAACCTGGACGGCAAAGCAGAAGAAATTCAACCAATTTAGGACTTTAGACTGTGATCATTCTATAGTTTATTTCCGCACACCACCAAAATTTTCAACATGCTCACCACTTCAGACGCAGACCGAATTATTGAAAATCACATGAGGGTACAGGCTGTATAACCACTTGCGAGCCGTGATCACCTTGAAATTTCTGATTTCCGGCCAATTCAGTCAACACTTTCCTGAGAGTGTTTCTTCCGATATCTTCGTTGTACTGGAGTCCTGAGATTCGTTACCGAGGAAGGAGAGGCAGTTTTGAATTGGCCACCTCGAAACTTGCCTGTAGACTATCGGCAGGCGATGCACATCCGCGATCAAGATATTTTTACAAGTGAAACAACTTCAATGCAAAACGAGAACACAAAATCGCTCAAAAAAGCAATCGAGAAATACCTAGAAAAACGGCCTGCAATTATCAGGTGACTGACTGGCTTCATTTCAGAAAGACTCCTAAGCGAGACTTATACCGAGCTACTCGTGTTCTTGCATTCTTTTCACTTACATCAAAACTAATCCAATAGCTGTGCGGGACTAAATGCCAGCGATAACATCCACTTTATCCAGCAGTCTCTCACAACCGAAACAAGATTAAAACAGGGCATTCAGACCTTTGTTCGAATGTATAAACACATGTGCCAGCTAGATCGATCCACGTCATATGATTAATGGAAAACCATACTGTTCAAAAGAAAGTGCGCCAAGAAATCAAAGCAGTCCGCACCGTTAAAAAACCGACTGTTAGTAACAGCACGGCTGAAAGAACCCATGTTCATCCAGAAAATCTTTCCCAAATACATGCACCACGTAGTCACCCTCGAACCAAAAAACTCAACTTCTCTAGGACATGACTCCGAGCTACTTAACTGCTTTCGCGAATTTGATATGCGCGAAAATTGATTCTATACTAACCACACATATAAGTAATAAATGATTAAAGCAAAAAACACTCACCAAGCGAAAGTATTCTTCGGAACTTTCTGTCAACTGTGGCACAAGAGTGGTCGGTCACCAAATTTAAAGGGTACGATGCAGTGGAGCGACGACTCGTAAATAGAGCGCGAAAAACTTCATAGACGTAGTGACTTAATGCGCCTCCAAACAACACTCAGCTGCCAGCTGTCTTAAGGATTTACCTTGTATCACACTCTACAACTGACTTTCTGGAGTCGCGTTTTCATTCATCATTTATATTCGACTTTCCTTCTACAGCCAACAATTTTGAAAAGTAGTTAGAACGCGTTTGTAATACAAAACGCTGTAGCGGTTCAGGAAAGCTTTTCCACGAGTCGTATATTTGATGGGTTTGGGTCTTACCTATTCACTCGAGGCTATGTCGTGGAATGAAATAGGTCGTTTGTGGGATTCTACGTTCACACCATTTTATTCGACCTTAAGTTCACTGGAAGGACCTGCCTCCCACTGTTTCCATGCTGAATATTAGTTCATGTCTTCGGAAGCAGGTTCTAGATGGCTCGGAATGTTACTCGGAAATGTCTGAGAATTCGTTGCAGTTATAATACTACTTGGCAGCAATCTGGAAACGAGCAGTGACGATGCACGTTGCCAACTGAACACAGGCAGTAGGAAAGTAAGCTCGCGTGCGAGCGTGCTTCATTTCTGCTTCTGTGTAGAACCGGTAGGTATTGACTTATCTATCTGCTATTCAACCGAAGAAGACGAATATTCGCCAAAACAGAATAGGAAATTACAAGGAAACAAGAAGTACAATGAGTATAGGCAAAAGCACATGTATACAAAGGCATACACAGAGAGATTGTTCCGGTGGAAAGATGATAGTTGTGGCCAGGGCTCCGCCGCCGGGATGGGGATGGAACCGTGGATGTCGTCCGCAGGCATCGAACCTCGTCGACTTGCTCCACTCCTATTGCTCACTATTCCGCCTGAAATTCTTTGGTGATTCATCTGAAAATATAATCATCTGATCGCCGCACTAGCACAGCGCGGCTCATACCTCCAAGGGTCGTAGAGCTTCACTCCAGTTATGAAGATGAAGGGTCGTCAGCTAGGCGACATTTGGGTTAGCGATTCCAAGGAATTCGCACTTTCATGGCGCAGAACCGGTGATCGAGTGGTGGACTGCGGAGTCCGACTTATACTTTCGGATCACGGCCATGCGGTCGCACCAGTAATTCGTCGTCCCCGTGCGACAGACGTAGACGCAGGAGTAGTTACCTCTAACCAACTACACGCGCAACTCCTAGCAGTAGAGTTTCCAGTAGGATCAGCAGTTTCTTCACTTTTTCATCACGCATTGTCAGTTCTCAGCACGGGGCAGTCTTCTTGCTTTCGCTCCCCACATATCCTTAGCCGCTAACCCAATACTTACTCTTCGCAACCTCTTGGGGCGTGATATCGCGACTTCTTCACTGGGTAGCAACTTTGTGCAAATTCATCGGTGTATGGCAATCCCCGCAAATAATTTAAAGCTTATACCTTTCAGTGGCACTTATTTCTGCGAACCATTAGTCAAGATCATTGCGCCTTCAGGTACCACCGTTTTATCCTTTTTTGATTCTACCACCTTAGTCTCTTCACAACAAGCATCTCCAGTTGATCGTTCGACAGTATGTTATTTTTATCTCCAACCTGAAAACTCTTTTCTCAACTTTGACTCCTTGAGTGGTCATTCACAATTGATTCCTCATACTATCATTCCAAACATCGGTATCCCGTCTAATTTTGATTCTTCTTCCCTCGCTCTTCCTCTCACGATTTTTCAAAATCTTATTTTGATCACTCTTAGCGAAATGGTCCAGGAAGAACAGTGGTGGGAGTTGTGGTCTGCCGTATCAACTGACCGTCTTCCTCGAATTCGTCTAGTTGATGGCAAAACTTACTTTTTGGCTCAGTGTCGCATAATTCCCATTAAGTTTCACTTTTGTCAACATTACTTGGTCAACGGTCAACCTGTGCGTTAATTGTTGCGGCTTCACTGTAACGTTTCACAATCTTCGTTCCGGATCACGATCACGAGAGCAACTCCCGTCATCTTGTACTCCTGTTTCTCGACCACTTCCATTGACCACTCGCTGCTACCAGTAAGCTTGTGCGCACAGCAGAGCGTGCTTCATTTCTGCTTCTGTGTAGAACGGGTAGGTAATGACTAATTCATCTGCTTTCCAACCGAAGATGGCGAATATGCACCCAAATAGGATAGGAGTTCACAAAGGAAACAAAAAATACAATTAGTATAAGCTAAAGCACATCTATACAAAGGCATATACAGAGAGAGATCGTTCCGCTGGGGAGATGATAGTTGTAGCCAGGGCTTCGCCCCCGAAATGGGGATGGAACCGTGGCGGGCGTCGAACCTCGCCGACTCCTCGCTCCAGTGTTCTTGCTCGCCACTCTGTCCTGAAATTCCTCGGTTATTCATTTGAAAAAATAATCATCTGATCCTCGCGCTAGCATAGCACGGCTTACAGGAGACGGCATTGCTGACAGGAACAACGACCCATCCGTGTATTAGTGGGTCGTTGTTCTTGTCAGCAATGCCGTCTCCCATATATCTCACTAATCCCTCTCGAGTGGCTTCTCGAGAGGGCGGGCGGAGCGCTGGGTTAGGCTTGTGCTGGCCTTGTGATTGTAACTTATGCACAGCGAGGTACAGTCTAATCCATCCACGTTTCTCTTTTCCTTCGTAATAAATCCACTGAACTACCGTTTTTACTGTCGCATCAAAAGGGTGATCACCCACGTCTTCAGCACCCATCCTCGCCATCAGGTGCATCGCCAGCTAAATTTCCCGCGTAAAAGGGTAACATCTTTGAGGCCTGGTACGAAGGCAGCCCTTTTCATAAGCACATTTCTACGACCTTCTTCAAGACCGCAAATCCAAAATGATTCGCGCCATAGCAGGGATATCTCCCCCTGTACTATTATGCGTATGTATGTACATATACATATATAGCTACGAAATTTGCAACTAAATTTTATCACCGCTACAAAGTGGTATTAACCAAATCAACGGCGAGAGGGAGAACCTCAAACAAATTCATGATAAGAAGGGAAAAGTATAAAGTTGCAAAAACACGTCAGACATGAAGGATTTTATGCTAAAAATTGAACAAATTGAAAACGAGTCCCAGTTGCATAAAGAATTGGTTAGTGCAGACGAGCTTATTTTCGTTCTAACTGCACGACATCACGTCAAGTGCATAAAAAATAATATGAGCGTCAAACTTGGCTTCATTTCCCAAAGTCAGTCTTTTTGTTGTGTTTGCTTATTATTGTTTTTTATGCCCCAGTGACTTCAATTTATCACGCGTTGCTTATTAGATGACTGGTTTTTGCTGGACCACGAGGGAAACCTGTGTGCAACGAAGTATCAATCCGTTTGTCGGGCTTTATTTGTTCTTCTCTCATCCTGAGGCAGATGCCTCGTGCACCAGTGGTGTTCTTTGCGGGCCTGTGGTTCGAGAATCCTCTAATGACCTTTTATTTTATGCTTAATTCATGCTCATTATGTTGTATTGTATGTATTAAACTGTATGTACTGTATTAAACATGTATTAAACTAGGATAAATGCCTTTATACATTTGTAGTGCTCTGGTTTTTGTATGATAAACAACCCAAAAGCATGTAAAGGATCCTGCTTTGAGATGCAGGATAAGTCACACTCGATCGTCAGGCTAGCTGTTCACTTACCTGGATTCCACGGTTTTATTCGTGCAAGGTGATCATGATCATACACGTAAATCATTTACAACTCTTACGGCATACTTCGAGCTAAACATGCAATATGCCTAGATGGGTGACAATTTACATCACGACTCTGCGACTGATCCCATGGAACTTTACTACTACCAGCTCCCTGGGTATTCACATTCAAGCCACGTCGTGGTCGGAAAGCGAGGGAACGCTTCAGAAAATATATTGGAAGGATGTACATCGTTCCGCCTCGAGACACCGAACGATATTGCCTCAGAATTCTGCTACTGAACAGGAAAGGTAAATTATTTTTTGAAGATCTACGAACAGTGGACGGCGTTACATATGGAATTCCTCGATGAAGACAGATGCTCCCGGCAGAGCGTGCAGGAGGAAGCTCACTACCAGTCAGCAGCATGCCTCCAGAGTTCTTTTGCCTGCTTGCTTTAATTTGCGGAAGTGGTTCATGCCCAGGATTTGTGGAACGAATTTGCCCAAGCAGTGTCAGATGACTTCATCTAGCAGAGAATCGAACGTGAGCTTGCTATAGCACATGCGTACTTTGATGTGCTGTGCTCGAATGGCAGTTCTAGGCATCGATTTGCGTGAGACCGTTACTCCTCCCATTGCTGAACGTCACGTAGCACCTCCTGTGACGGTGGACCATGAAGAGCACGAAAGGAACGGTATGCTGCAATATGAAACTCTCAATACAGAACAAAAGGCCGCCGCAGACGACATAATCGATGCACTAGACAGACCTCACAATCGATGCATTTAGACGGACCTGGAGGAAGTGGGAAAACTTACTTATACAGCACTGTATACAACATTGCTGTTGGAAGAAGACTTGAAGTAGCTTGCATCGCTTGGACAGGAACAGCTGCTAATCTCCTGCCAGGAAGGCGAACAGTTAATTCTATTTTAACCTCATCATTGCTGGTTGTAACCGAACCTTTACTATGAAACATGAACAAAAGGAAGATAGAGAGCTGTTTTCAACGGACATTATAATCTCGGCCGAAAGTTCTATGACACCAAAAGTCACTTTGGAAGCTGTCGACACCCTTCTAAAGGATATCATGCGAAACAGTGAACCGTTTGGCGGGAAGAAAATGATTATTGATGGAGATTTCCGCTAAGTCCTACCAGTAGTCGAGCATGGTGGAAGGCAGGACTCCGTTGAAGCCTGCGTTCACAAATCCGCTCTTTGGTCGTTGTTTACCATTCACCATCTGAGCGTCAACATGAGAACAGGAGACGATGGAAACGACTGACATAAACGTTCCCTTGGAATAGGCAACGGAGACAGCAACGATGCCGACGAGTGTGTACAGATGCCTGAAGAGATGATGTGCTCTTCGAATATTGTTACGGAGACATTCGAAGCCACCCTCGACGAGGATAGGACGTCCGAATTGTACGAATGTGCCATCCTTGCACCGAAGAATGTCCACGTACAGCGCTTAAATACCACAGCCCTTGGCCGTCTGCGTGTAGAGAGATTTGAGGACGAAAAAACTTACAAGTGTCGATAAAGCTATTTACTTGGAAGGGCAGTAAAACCAACTTTCCCAGCAGGAATACGTGAATTCCTTGACACCCGCTGGCATGCCACGCCATGAGCTGCGTCTCAAGAGAGAGACTCAAGAGAGTTGTTATCTTTCTGAGGAACCTCGAAGTGACAAATGGATTTTGTAATGGAACACGATTGCGAATCGAAACACAAAGACGTTTCACACTCGGTTACATATTCATCGGCGGGGACGGAGCAGGCCAGCTTGCCATCATTCCAAAAATGGACAACTACTGGGAAAAACAGGTCCTTTTTCGCCTTCGCAGACGACAATTCCCTGTGCGAGTAGCCTTTGCAATGACAATTAATAAAGCACAAGGGCAGTCTTACAACAAAGAGTGTGTATATCTTCCACAGTATGTTCTTGATCACTGCCTATTATACGTTGCTCTTGCGTGCGAGGACTTCCAGTGAAATAAGAACCAACTCATTTAAAAATGCAATCAGGAACATTGTATTTCCTGAAGCTCTACTATGAGCATTCTTATGTCTGTCCAGGAAAGGTATTAGTGCTTTCACCTGACGAAATTATTATTGAAATTGCTGAAGCGACCACTCTTCCAGAATCACATTTCTTCGTAAAAATCTCAAAATGCCGTCCGTCAAAATCTTCTATAAAGCGAGTGTTCTCTGAATATAGGTTTTACTCCGCATTTTTAAAATCGTCACGTATCCATCGGAGTAACTCTCTACACAACAACGCTCCAGTAATTTCCCACAATGAAAAAATTGCTATTTTTTTGCATCAACATTCTGTCCACATTGCCGCCTTTGCTCCTGCACAAAAGAGTATTTCCATTGTACCCTTTGAAGTGGGTGTCCGCAAACTCCAACTTGTATTTTTAAGCTTTCCCAAAAGTTTTTGGGGTCATTCTTTCCCAAAAAATCAAAATCGATTTCCACTTCTGCGTCAAAATCTCGCTCCACATCGCCGTCATTTCGTTTGCACACCGTATACTTTCCGGTGCCTTCTCCGAAGTGGATGTCCACTCTGCATTCTGCATTCCTTAGCTTTCTCTAGGGGACACTAACTACACAGTAACGTACCAGTCATTTCTGAAGATGTCACAATTGCCCTACTTCAAAATTAACATCGCCCTTTACACCGCCACCATTTTGCCTACACAAAGTAGACTTACAACTGTCTTCTTACGAGTGGGTGTTCTTCTCGAAGGTCGTTCTCAAAAGCCTTTCAGAATCAGTCTTTCCTAGAACATCAAAATTGAACTCTACTCCAGTATCGACTAATCTCTCCATGTCGTCCATATTCCACCTGTATACCAGAGACTTTACATCTTTCTCAAATGGGTGTACACCAGAAGTTTAATTGATTCTGCACTTTACCTTTCTGAAGGGTCTTTTGGCGTCACTACTCAAAATGTCAGAACTGCTTTACTTTAGCAAGGACCGCTCCCCACATCGCCATGAGGCTTTCCATTCTCCTCAGGTGGTGTCCACCAGATGTAAAAAATTTCTGCAGTTTTTTCAAAAATCTTTCAAGATCGGCTCCCCCCAAAACATAAAATTTGAATTCTATTTTAGCAACCACTTCTCTATCCATACTTCGTCGTTTTTTCGTCTGCGGAAAAGAGTCCTCCCGTCATTCTTTTTTAAGTGGGTGTCCACTAGCAGTAAATTTCATTTTGCATTTCTCAGACTTCAGAAGTCGCTCAGGTTCAGACTTTCCCGAAACATCGAAATTGATCTCTATTCCAGCATCAACACTTTTCTCCACACCACCGTCATTTTGCCTGAACACCACAGTTTTCCAATTGTCCCCTCTTTTCGAGTGCCCACTAACTTTGGCTCCATTCTGCATTTTTTAGCTTTACAAAAGTCTTTCGACATCATCTCCAACGGAGTAACGCTCCTTCTGATTTCAAAATACCAAGTCGAACAATTCTAACATCAACATCGCCGTCCCCATCGCCGCCATTTCGCCTGCACACCAGAGATTTTCATTCTTCTCAATGTCAACTATATGCAAAGAAACATCTTCTGCAACTTTCTCGCTTTGTCAAAGATCTTTTAAAATCAGCCTCTCCCAAACCACCAAAACTGAATTCTATTTCAGCAACCACATCTCTGTCCGTACTTCGTCGTCATTCTGTCAGCACAAAGCGAACCTCCCGTCGTTCTCCCTAAAGTGGGCGTCCACTAGCCGTGAATTTCATTTTGCATTTCTTAGACTTCAAAAGTTGTTCGGTTCAGACCTTCCCAAAACATCGAAATTGATCTCTATTACAGCATCAACATCTTTTTCCACATCACCGTCATTTTACCTGAACACCAGTCTTCCAATTGTCCCTTCTTAGGTAAGTGCCCACTAGCTTTCGTTTCATTCTGCAGTTTTTAGCTTTCTGAAAGCTTTTCGAGATCATACCTAACAAAGAGGCGTTCTTTCTGGTTTCAAAATACCAGAATCAAACAATTCAAGCATCAACATCGCTGTCCACATCGCCGCCATTTCGCCTGTGGCTAACGCAGACTCTCCTTCATTCTCCCGAAGTGGGCGTCCTTTTGCTGTACGTCCCATTATGCAATTTTTGGCTTTTTCAAATGTCTTTCCTGGTCTGCCTTCGCCAAAATTTCGGAAATTCTCTCGAGGACCCACTCTACACAGTGTATAATTTTGCGGAGTGGCACAGCAGTATTTTATTTTGGCACCCACGCCTACATCGTCGTCATTTCGCGTATCTACAGGGGGTGTGCGAATAAATTTTCGATCGCACCTAATCAAACCTCAACTCGCCTCGCACCTAGGCGCGAAGTGTCCTTAATTAGGTGCGAAGACTACGCTATAATTGTGCTGCCCGCACTCGCTGCTAATCGAGTTAAAACTTCTCAACTAAAGAGGATAATGAAGTTAAAAAAGGTACAGTTTCTCTTTGAAAAATTAGTTTTTCGGAAGGAAAAATTCTAATATCAATTTCAACGGTTTTGAGAGTTTTATTTACACGAATAATAAGTAAGTTCAATATATTTCACTTCAAGCTCCTGAAAAATGGGTAAAACAGTTTAGTTCACTTCATTTTTCGGTATTTTCGCTTTTTTGCGATATCAAACAACCTTTACAGAAGCGATGCAGTTCTCTAAAGTTGCTCAGTATTGGGAGTACTCTTCATTGAGAGGTCATTGAACGCCCTACGGCTCACCATGCTGGCCATTTCACAGTTTTTACGGCATTGAGAAAGTCTTCAGGCTAAATTCAACATTTTGAGGAGAGGTCATCGAGGACTATTTAACTAGTTTGGTGGATGCTTTAACTACCACTGCTTACTTTATAAGACATTACCATGTATTATGGAGACACTCTGTACTGTTTCGATGAACTTACAGGGTGTCCTCCCGGTCCAAGCCATCTAGGAGTGCGCGGTTCATGTGGCCCATTTCCTCCACTGCCCGAGCTTCTCACTTTTGCCCTAGCACTGCAAAATAATTTTTCGGAAGTTGTGCTTTACACAGCCTCGCCCAATGCAGCTGGATCCCGCATCACAACCTTCGCCTTACACGTTTCCTGCACCCGTACAGCCTTCTCCAATGCAGCTGGATCCCGCATCACAACCTTCGCCATGCACGTTTCCCGCACCCCACAACCTTCTCCGATGCAGCTGGATTCCGTAACACAACAATCGCTCTGCACTTTCCTGCACCAACGCAGCCCTCCCCCCCAATATAGAGCAGAACAAACAACCCCCTTAGAATCGCTCCCACATTCTGTAAATACACTTCTTCCTGAGCCGCAGCTTCCCACTTTAGCAGAATTCACCTTTGACTAAAGAGTCGCGACCAGGGCGGTTCATGGTAGAGAGGCAAGTGAGTAAAAAAAATAAAAGTAGAGTTTTGATCTACAGAATTTCAGGTACAGAATATGCATATAGTTTTGAGAAGGTGCGTACGAACAAAAGTGAAGAAGTTTCTTGTTGCATTCTGTTTAGAGGGGAGAAAATAGACGTAGAAGTAAATCAATGGGACCTGCCATTAAAGTAAATAATGAGACTTCGCATTGGTTTTAAGTGTAGAACTTGAATGAGCTTACTACATTATCGACATTCAGGTCATTGGTGATGAATTTATGAGTGATCCGTGCATTCTGGCCTATGAATGTAGCCCTGCGAAATATGTAGAAGAAAGGGGAGCGAAAGCTGTCCACGAGGTAAGCTTAGGCAACCTGTGGAAATAAGGGCTCAGTTCACTACGTGTCTTTTCAGGAGCTTCAAAAGATAAGGGAGGACTCCAGTTACGCCGGAAAACAACCTGTTCAGGTTTTCGTAGATGTCATCGCCAAAAATAGAGGTACAGAGAACGGTGACATAAATATTATACCTAGTATTTATGGTCAAAGCTTCACTTTAGCACAGTTTTGCAGAAGAGATTGCGGATGGAATCGGGGCGATAATTCGCAAGCAGGTTATAGATCAAAAAGGCGAGGTATATAAAAGAACATAAATCTATGGCAAAACCGCTCTGTAACGATGGAGAACGTTCCGGAAGAATTTCGCGTCCTTCAAGATGGCTCGCTGATTTTGCAAGTGCAGAAGGCAGGGTTCCACGTCTACCACTCTGCGAAAACCATCCAGGTATAGGTAGCAGATGTAGTAGCCGTTCTGAAGGAAAGTTTTTATCATGCTTTCAGATGGCGTGCGAAAATGGTCTTCACGCGATCGTAGCTGATGGAGTGCATTCCCTGCACATAAAATGTTTGGGACGTTATGCGCAGTTGTATTCTCTCCATGGAGTATGCAGCCATGAAGTAGAAATACCGTTAGAGTTCTGCATAACTGAAAAAAACGCCCGAGGTCTACTAGAAAATATTCGAGCAGTTGAAACGGAACATCGAAGGAGAAGGACCTCAGCGCGTAAAAAGCAGCCTCAGCGCGTAAAAAGCAGCCATACAGGCCGCCAAACTCGTGTTCCCGAGCGCTACTGTCGAACGATGCGCACTCCACCTTGCGCAAGCTTAGAACCGCAAAAAGGATTTTTTGATTTTGCAGGGATAGTGTTCCTTCCAGCTGGGCTTCTCTCTTGTGTACAAGCACTTAGAGGCCTCTTGTGCCCCAGGACCATGTCGCGTACGGTAAATGCCTGGAAATCCTTGACTACTCGAAGAGCAACTGGATGAGTGGGCCATTCAAAGATCTATGGTGTAAATGGAAGTTCAAGGAGTTGAGAACGACTAATCTCGCTGAAGCTTTTCACAGATATGCAACTCCTTGAGTGGCCGAGATCTCGAGAAGTCCAAGTTGTTCCAGACGGTTACAAGTTCTGGCAGGTGTCGATCATCCACCATTGAGCACTGTGATCGACGTTATGAGGGGTCTAAATAATGGAGCAAGGCTGCCCTTATACGTCTTAAGGAAGTAAGGTTTTCGGGAGCCCGAAACGGGTCTTCACTCAACTGACAAGACGAAGTTTCATCGAGAATTCAATTTCAGAGACTAGATGGAGCCAGAACTTTGCAAAGGAATTACCAGCAGAGGAAAGAAAAGATCTACGATGAAATGGAAAGTTGTGATAATTCTAAAAAATTCCTCCTATTTCGACCGTATGTAATATTTTACATTTGCCTAGGCCTGTTGAACTTCGACAGCAAGGAGCAAGCCGCCAGGAAATACGAGAATTTTGTATAAAGATGTCCAGATTTGTAACAAACAAAACCATCTAAATTTTTTTTACTTGCAAATTCTTATTACTATTGAATTGAACCATTTTCTCCCATATAACACAAGCGTTATTCACAAAATATATTGAATTCATTTATTATGCATGAGAATAAAACTCTCAAAACCGTTGAAATTTATATTAGAACTTCTTCTTCGGAAAAAAGAACATTTTTCAATAGAATCTCCATTTTTGAACTGTCATTATCCTCCTTAAATGGCAAGTTTCAACTACAATGGCAGATAGGTCAAACAGAGAAGATATCCTCAAACGGTTAAGTTGCGTTTGAGACACGGACGGAAAATAAATGCGAGAATAGGGCTGCCTCGGTGCATACTGCTGGACACTTTTGCTTGCGTTAGTGTACCGAACCCACTAATAATGTTGAAACAAAGCATTTGCGAAACATACCGTAATTTGGTCATGAGAGGACTTCAACTGGGTTTATTTTTTTGAGTTGGCAAGCAGATGTACGGAAACCACGAACCAGGTGACACATATGACGCGCTATGCCTACATGCCGTCCAGGGCTGCTTGCTTGTTTGAGTTAGAATGAATTGGCATCGCATGCTCGCGCTCCACAAAACAAAACACTATCGAGGCGTTTCCCAACTTGATGCCCACTTGCCACCGCGCACGTCGGTTAAGAGTGTTAGAGACATGGGCAATGTGTGGAGAATGATCATGCGGTCAACGCATTCAATAGTGAGATGACTGTGGAATGGCCAGCTCATGGTCAGACTGTGTAGCTTTACCTAGATCACTATTTTGGGCGCGCGATAGCGTGCGAAGCTGATTGGTGAAAAATGTACAACTATTGTCACGATCCTGCATAGACCTACTCGCTAGTACACTATTAACGTTTCCAGTAACTCTGTTAAGTATTCGTTAAGTATGAAGTATTTCACTTCAGAATAATTGTATCGCTAGTCCTGTGCTAGCAACACAGAAAATTTGACCCGCAACCTTGATAGTACTTCACAGCCCCGCGCGTTCTGCCCTTATTATTTGTATTATGTTAATTAACTCCTTTCTAATTCTAATCATGATCTCACAACAGACTCACTTAATAACTCATTCAAGAGGACCATATTTCTCATTAAGAATAGGTATTAGCGTTGATGGGGTTATGCAAGTCAAAAATGCAGGAGGGTTCAACTTTATGCCCCCATTTGCTAGTCGTTCCATTTGGAAGAGGGAGAGGTAAAGCCACACCCTGACAGTGTACCTACTAAACCCTCGGGAAGATCCTTCTCTGCATATGGGTTGGACCGCTCGTGCGCTTAGATGTAAGGTCGAAGAACCTCAAATGGGTTTAAGTATCTCACAAAAAACAAAAACAGGTTTATCCAAAGTATGGAGTCGGGCAAATCAATTCGTATCAAACTAGTTTGGTTATAATGTCAAGTGTTGCATCTGTTATAGTAAATGCAGAGTGTGTAACTAATACCGGTGACTATATTGTATTGCATAATACGGGCTTACGCATCAATACTTACAAAAATGCTAACGCCAGCTGCAATACATCTAATGTTGTCTAACACTTGACCTATAATGGATGTGGAATGCAATAGGTAGGAATGACCACAAGAAAAGTTGAATTAAAATTTGGAGAACATATTAGTTATATATTAACTCACAACTTGCGTACATCGCTATATGCACAACCATTTCTTTGAATGTGACAAACGGATAGCAGTTACAGTATTGGATCCTAAGGAGTCTAATGATGAACAACCATACTAGATAGAGTTGCGTCGGATTAAATACCTAGTGACTGCGTACCCGTTTGCTTTAAATGACAATATCAGGCAATGGTAACCGTAAGTAATATTGGTTTAATCAATAATCGACAATAATGCTTTTTTCTCGCTAAAAATCACTAAGAAAAGAAGCAACAATGAAGTACGCAAGTATAAAAGAAGAAAAGAACTAAATGCGATAAAATTTTGGATGAAGTGGCTAACAAGGATAAATTACCTAAACCGATTGAGTATTATAGACTGCTTAAAAGTTCACATGAGGATGAGATTGACAGAATTCTCAAACTTCCTCAATACCGAACTTTCTAAAAGCAATCAGGAAAGGTCAAAATTTCTAATATTCTATTCACTAGCACATTCCCAGTTAATAATAAGAGGCAAGTGGATAAAAAGTAGATACAAATTTCACAATGTTGTTGTCGATTACGGTAGCAAAATTTTCAGTGAAACATCTTTTATTAGAGTCTTCAATTCGCGCTCTGTTAGAGGCACTCGTTAAGGAACAATAGAGAAGTTAATGAGTTCACTCTAATAGGAGTTCATATGAGTATAATAATGCTTTATCGGCTAGAATATGCAAGTACAATAAAGTCTCAAAAATCTAGATAATGAAAGACCTAAAGAAGCAGTTGAGAGCAGTAATGATTGCAATAATGGTTCCCTTGAGAAATATCTGAATGAAGACTTTGGACATGTAATAACGGGAGATTTAAGTCTCGCGAAAGAAGATGAAATCTGATACATAATGGAAAAATAACAAAGTGCAGAATAGACAAGGGCATCGCAAGACAAAAGGCAAAAATGTCTTTATTGGCCCTATGTTGGAAGTCGTTGCGTTCTTCAAATGACTATAAAATGAATGATTATCAAGCAGGTCCACGTGAAAAGCTTTTGTACTCTTACTATCATAAAAGTGTTAAACCACTGCTGATAAACTCTAACATGGACAGTGAAGGAGAGACTTGCTCTTATAGAATTGCTGAGCAATATCCAAATAAATATGTTTTCTGAACCTCAGATGAGCAGCAAATAATTAATACAAGAAACACTCGGGGTAGACTGCAGAAAGCTCCATTAGAGCATTATAGTGAAGGGGTGAAGGAATAGAGAGAGCATTGAATATACAGGGTGGGCCAGAATTTTGATGACAGCGCGCGCAGACGCTCATACCATTTTTTTTCTGAGTTTGTAATGTTCCATCTGGTTTCCTATGTTCACAAGACAAACTACATCATTTCCTTGCTAGTGATGCTAAACTTTTGGCAGATCTCAAAACTTATAGGAGAGTCGCTACCTCGTAAATCAATCACCACTTTGCATTTACGAGTACTTTTGCTTTTTGCTGCAAGTTTCCTATTGAGGATAATTTCAATAAAACCGCCTGTTTAGTTGGTGGAATTCTAAAACAGAAGTGGGCATTACCAATATTATAACTTCGTATTTACTCCTGTCCTTGATTCAAACAACATATCTTTGTCCATTCATTTTTCCACTAACCCCAAACCACTGATGAGCCTCAATGGAAGGTGGAAACGGTGGTTCGTTTGGTGAAGAAGCAGAACGAGCCATTTTTAATCTGTCCGGTTACTCAGACTTTCTGATGCGTTTCCTTGGTGCTGTTATTGTGCTCCAATGGCTTTAATTTGTTACACTTTCCTTAACCACAATATTTGCAGAATAATGACTGACCAAGGCAGAAGAATATTGAGCGAGGGCCGCAGATCTTGGAAATTTTGCTCCTTCAACCACAGTACTTTTGGCAGCTGAAAAGGAGACTACCACAGATGCGGACGAGAGCATCACACGAGTATCTCTCTCCATTAAGAAAGGGACAAAGCTAGAAACGATGTTTCTTGGGCAAATAACAAAAGAATTAATGCCGCAACTAATAACCAAAGATCAGATCATGGAAGACCTCGACAATGTGGTGCTCTTCAGCGACCCACCCTCGATGGCGTCAGTGATCAGTGCTATTCAGCTTCTCCAGTCGACGATCGAACGACTTATACCTCGTCTACAGTAACTGCAAACGACAAGTGAAACCCTGACAGAGCATACGTGCTCCTCGCCAAGACTAACTCTAAGTCGGACTGCATATTCCGCACTGTCGAGGAGGAGTGCAACCCGCACTTCTCCGGCAGTTGTCAGACTCGTAGGACGGTTTAGGCATACAGACTCAACCTGTGCCTAAGATAAGGGGTCTCTACTAATCTCTTTGCCTTTTCAACGTCACCATTGTTCGCACCTTTAACGCCAAGCTGTCTACCTGCATCAGCAAGCTGCACCACTCATTAATCCTGTCTACATGAACTAATGAGCTGGACGTTCACGCCAAGCTGTCTACATGCCTAAACAAGCCGTTTCTTCGATTGTAAGCTTCCAAGTAACCGATCACGGTTTGAGAATTGATGTACATACTTTTGTTGCCCCATGGGAATGTCGTCAAAAACGACCCCAATATATCTCACTCTCCCCTCTCCAGTGTTTCTTGAGAAGGTGGGGTTAGGCTCGTGCTTGTCAATGTCACTTCTGCAAGCGGGGAATGACCCAGCCCGTCCACGTTTCTCAATCTCTCTTCGCAATAAATATACTGAATCACCTTTTTCACTGTCGCATTAAAAGGGTCACCACCTACGTCATCAGCACCTGTACTAGTTACAGTAGTGCTTTAGTTCATTTTACAGAACAATCGCGTGGTTGGAATAAAATCACTCGTAAGATGAGCTACGGGACTTTCGCATTGGAGATGCACCAATTCGAAGCGACTACGCCAAACTTACGCCATGTACCTGAAGACTTGAATGCTCCTCAAGCTGCAACCGTGAGAATGAAGAAATCTGTCCCCCATATATGACGTGTTTCCCCCTACATCACCCAACCTACCACATAGAGGATTCCTTATCATGAAATATAATACGTACCGAGAGACTGAGACTCCGTTTGTTTCTTTACTAATGGTGTCGATTTTATCGACAATTTTGTAAGGAGGCCAATCAAAATGGAACGGAGAGTCCCTGCGGAGCCCCTCCTAGCTGTACTGTCTTCTATATAGGCTTGAAAACCAACTGGTTGGCGTTGGAAATTTCTGGGAATCATTGCGTAATCTGATTTCCGTTCAGAATCTAGTGGCCATGGCCCATGGTTTCCGAGAAGCACCGTTTTGAAACAAACAAAAAAAAGTGGATGTGAGTTAGAATAGGCTTACGTATACACTGCAGTGAACACTGCAACAAGTGGCTTCACGTGCATGCCGCATACGAGGATGCTCTCTTTCATCAGCTGAAATGAATCTTTACTTTTGTATTAGCGACAAGCTACAGCAATTCTGCAACCTTGGATATTAGCGCATACCTGCCTGCTCACTTTCTGTATCTTCAAAGGTGAGTGTTGAACGGCAGGGCAGAGGGGTGAGAAAGGCTGCAAAATCTTGTGCTATTCAAGCTACGATTTTCCTCACACTCGTCCCCAAAGTGTCAACAGAGGGGAACGCAATCAGCTCGCCGATGGAAAGGAGCAGGCGGTGAAAGTGAAAGTATGAAAAATACAATAGTAGCAGCTCAGATAGAAGTCTCAGGCGGCAGGTCAAAAAGCATTGTCCATCAGCTTTCATACTCTTCGTATTTCTGCGACGATGACACCTTCGTGCGAATCAGTCTAGCTGATGTAATGCAGATGTACATGAGTAAGATAAAAGACGTGCGTTGAACGCCATTTTCATAGTTTGGCTTCATTTCAAAGTGAATCGTCTCCAAAAACTTGCTTGCATGGCAATTGTTGTGAAATATCGAAGCGAGCAGTCTATCGAATATCACGAATGGGCAGCCGAACTTCTAAGGGCCTTCTGACGTTGATCCAGTCGTATCTGGTTGAAAGAGCAGACTGTTGCTAACTTTTCAAATGCTCTTCGTCCAAGCCAAATTCATGGTGCATCCTAGGCCATGTCTAGAACAGACACGTAACAGAATCCATTCTTCACTTTAAATCTATGCAAGAGAAAAATACGTTCCATGGTGTTACGTCTTCTAGACGAATTTCTCCGCAAAAGCATGAAAATGAATTTTTAAAGGACTTTTTTCTGATACAATGTTTTACTAGAACGAAAAGACCAGTTGACAGTCTCGGTTAAGGGCATATCTATAGTAACGATTTACCATTCAAAGATTTTTTGAGTGAGATAGGAAGTTAAAGAGATTGCCCGACTATCTTTCCTTAAATTGTTCTCTTCATGTTATTCCTTTTGCCAGTTTCGTGGAGGGCTCTTGATCTTGTCTATTCTCTCGTGCTTCATTTCTTCATTACCGTACTTCCATTGAGTGCTCCAAATCCAAAACTAGCCATAATAGGCAAAAAACTCAACCTTCCTAATTTTGACGACAAAGTTTGCTGCCGAGTTTTGTTGGTTCTTTTGTCCTTTTATGTACTTGTGCCCTATGTGGTATGTATTCGCTACATCTACCTCGAAGTCATTATTCCGGTGACAGCATCTGCTTGTTCGGTGAAGATTGTGGTTGGGTCGTCTCCGGCCGAACTCTCTCAGCCTTTGAGTTGTTATCATTGCAGTAGTGATCTATAGTTATCGTGGTAGGAAACCTCTACTTACTGTAAAACCAGATATTATTTTAAAAGACGTGCTAGAGCCTGGCAAGTTACACGTGGATTCCATGCCAAAAACAGTAACAGAAATGGGCCTCATCCCCCTGAACCTGAGGGAGCCCCCAATACGGCGGCGTTGGGTAGGACCGCTCGGGAGAGGCTGCTAAAATCTCAGGGCCAAAACAGGCTGCCCAAAAGGAGAAGGACTAAGATGGCGATCTGTACTTTCAACGCAAGGACGCTTGCATCGGAAGCGTGTATAGAAGACCTGATGATGCAAGCTAGGAAAATCAAGTACGACGTCATCGGACTGACCGAGACGAGAAGGCACCGCCCGCTGCACGCGGTATTTGAAACTGGAGAAGAACTGTTCCTTGGAACATGCGACAGCAGAGGCGTCGGCGGTGTAGGTGTCCTCGTCAACACGCACTTGGCCATGAACATCGATTCGTACGAAAGCTTAACAACCCGAATCGGACGTTTGCGTTTAAGAAGATGTGGCTCAATCCCAGCTCTAACCATCTTCGTTGCTTACGCACCAACATCGAGCTACGAAGAAGAGGAGTTGGAAGCGTTCTATATGGATCTGGAGAGGCTCTACAGAGAAGACCACACTTTCTTCAAGGTCATCGTCGGTGATTTTAACGCCAAGATTGGCCCCAGAAGAACGGCTGAAGAGCTTCATATCGGGACTCATGGATTGGAATGGAATGAGCAGGGTGAAAGACTGTCCGAGTTTATCATGACGACCCACACCATCCATGGTAACTCGCAGTTCCAGAAGCCCTCTCATTTAAGATGGACATGGGAGTCACCTGGTGGACAGTTCCATAATGAAATAGACCACATCATCGTCAATCGGAAGTTTTGCCTGACTGACGTCGCTGTTGTTCCGAAGTTCTACACGGGATCAGACCATCGTCTCCTCCNACTGACTGCTCTCATTTCTTCTTCCTCTCGTATCGTAACAAAGAAAAATGACAAAAATGAAAAATGAAATGAAAAATGAGAAACAGATGGGAAAACCATGACCTTCGTTAAGATCCCAGAACTTTCTAGTTTTGAGGTTTCTTTTTTAAACTTTGCAACCGAGATTTTAACATTACTTTATTAGGCTGACGTTTCGGTGTTTTCGCCTTCCCTGGAAAGAGTCTGGAAAGACGAAAGTCATTTGAGAAACTATTCGGTCAAGCAACATTTCAATCTTCAGAGAAAGCTCAAAGGGCGTGGGCTACGAAGTCAGAAGATGTTAACTAATCTCTGGGATAGTCGACCTGTGGGGTCTACCGATCATCCCAAACTGGTATGACTATGGTTCAAATAATAGGGTGGAACTGAGGTCAACTTGCTTTCGTTCTTTCTTTTATGGGATGGCTTAAGCAATCTGCTCATAGGAATAACGATCATCAGGATGTTGTGATAATGAGAAATATTGTTGTGCCAACCCAAGTGTTTGCCAAATGAAGTGTTGCTTGATAGGAAAGAGCCTTCTCATTGGGAACTCCGAAGGGCAGTCTTGGTAGACATCAGGATTCTAGGGGCTCAGCTAAAATGCTTGCCTTTTCTCTTCCTTACTCGTAGAACGGTTACAACGAGCTAGTGTCAAATCGTAGGTAACAATTAGCTGACACTCGTTATCGGCTGCAAAGTAAATTAACAGGCTGTCTCGTCATTTGTAGTGCTTAGTGCATGCGCTCTCTAAACGCCAAACGAAGCGTTAAGACTAGTCAAGCTAGGTGAAGATCTTCGATGTCATTTAGATCCTGTCCTTTGAACGACGTATTAAGTTGCCAGAAATGTCTCTTGTTGCATGATTTCTCCATTCCTTCAAAAATCAGAAACAAAATGTGGATCACTGTGCAAACCTTCTCGAACAGAAACATCCGAGAAAGGATCGTGTAATCGATCAATTTCCCAAGCCATCGGAACAGTTAACCATGAGGTTAACTGGAATTTGTTGGCGTGGGAGCGCTAGAAAGCCGATCTGTGCTCGCGATATTATCAACAGCGCTCACAGGCGCTGCGCAAACGAAGACATTTCGTCCGCAGAGGAAGTGCACTGTCAAATCACGTACACGACCGATTCGTTCCCGCACAGGAGGCTTGTTTTCAAAATTATCTCAATTCGAACAAGGAGACGGCTTTCGACTGGAAAGTCTTCCATCTTTCATCAAACTCTAGCTCTGAATTTTACGGAGAAATTGTTTTCCGTATAAATAGGAGTACCGATTCGAAAACGATGTCAGTTTATCCTGGGTATATTGGAAAAGACGAAATTGTGCTCGATCTTTGCGATTTTGGTCTTTTAGTCTACCGCCCAACAAATGCACACACATACATATAGTGGGCCATACTAGAAGAACTCGATCTCTTTTCACATTTTTTGGTATAATACACTCAACTCTTTGAATCCAAGATCACTCAATACAGATGTGGACAAATAATCTAAAATCACTATCCGCGAGAACTCAATTTTTTTTTGGAGAACGAAAGCGTTAATGCCAAATAGCTCATGTGGCCAAGAAAACGAGAAAACCTACACTTTGTTGAGATGCGACACCTTTCTTAGCTGTTACTTTCTGAGGTTGGATGACGTTACGAAGACGCAAGGTGTATTCGACCGGAATACTGCCAGTGCACAGTGTGCTAACCATTAGTGTGTATCAAATGACTGGATTTGAACCGAACGTGCTCCATTCTGAACAAATCAACCTAGATGAGGAGGAGATAGTATTGACAGGTCGGGACCCTAACACACCCCTATGATCCGGGACACAACGAAATCGGTGCCTGCCTGGGCCAACCGAGCCTTTTATCGTTTCAGGATCGCTAAATTGGTATCAGACTTTTCTGAGAGGATAAAAACTTTGACTTGTACATCGGCTAAGCGCTGCAATCCACTGGCTCGGCCAAACACTCTTTTGAACGCCACTACGATTCTGAATCGAGTCAAATGAAGGGGCGAAACCCAAAACGGAAGTGTTTACCACCAGAACTTTATTTTTATCCTTTATCAGTTTATACAAGACCATCCCTCCTTGAAAATGTTGAGCACAGTGCAGGAAGTTATCAGAAGCCTCATATATGCTGCCAATCAAAGCAACATGTTACCCTGTCTGAAGTTGAAGAAGAAAAGGAAAGATTTGCAGAATGCAGGATCATGAATTTTCATGAAGAACTTTCAGCTTTCACACAATTAAATTACATTAATCTGAGACCGTTTATTTCAAGTTGTTTAGAAAGGATTTCTTCTTATATTTTTAGGCATACATTTCAGCTAACGTTCAGGCAACTAATCTATAAATGCTCTTCACAAGACAGAAGGTGGGTATCATGAAACGGTTCCAGGAGCAACTACATCACAAGAACTGTTAGGCTAAGGAGGAGGTTAACGAGAAAACGGAATATAGTTTATACATTCAATCATTATCATTCAATCATAAATGTCAGCGATACAATAGAGATAGCAGCACTACTCGTTGAGAGGGACCCGATTAGCGAAAGATTCAAAACATCGTTATGAATCAGAAATTCAAACAGAAAGCTCGAAGGCCAATGAATAAATTCTGATAGCTCGACACGGGAGGGGCTAAAATCTAAAATTCTTAGGCGGTATTGGTGGAGGCTTGTCGTGTTGCTGTTGAGCTGCACTAGGAGGTCTCGTAGGTACGAGAGGAGGCGCATCCAGAATAGACGACATCGTAGATGCGTCGAAGGCATCTGCAAACTTCATCTCAAGCCAAGGATTGGACCCTTGTAGATGGCTCATAGGTCGGAACTCGGCCGGAAAGTTGTACGACTGCTGAACCGTTGGGGGTGGAAGCATTGGTGGCCGTGGAGGAGGCGTTTCCGGCAGCAGATGACGCTTGGGTAATGTAGAGAATTCGCTTACAGACGGAGGGGCGCTTGTTGATATAGCTATAGATCCGGGCTCGTCGTCCAGTTTACGGGATCCGATTGTGCAGAAACCTTGAAAAGTAACAATTTCCGATAGAATCACTCGAAGGGCTAGTAACTTGTTACCTCGAACGAACAGCGAAAGCATCAACGGAAGAAAGATGAGACCATGGATCAAACCGATCGAGATTGCCAGGAACACCTGTAATAAGAAATTAGGCTTGAAGGTGAGGGTTCACTTTTCCGCAGGTGTGAGCTATGGTTGCTTTCAACTGAGCCCACTAGTCTTGTGGCCTCTCGGTAGTCACTGAGCTATTCCCGAAAAATTTTTACTGTAAAAATGAACGAACTGTTTTGAAGAAGGTAACGATCATGTAGGCGGGTACGTCAGCCAGAACCACAACGGCCAGTATTGTCGAAGTAGCTCCTTTAAGTAGCCGTCAGTATACAAGGGAACTTCGCTGGATTTCTTCAATTCAAAGATGGACTCACCCTGAACCACTGGCCAGCCGAGGTCACCAAGGGCATCGCGAACTCTGTCTCGTGGATCGAGTTCTTTTGAAATCACATAACCGTAGGTGATGTGAGCCGAGTAGTCCACTGAGAATCCGACGGACATGATGATGGTTATCATTGAAATGGCGTCCTAAAACAGCTTCAATTTGCTGTGGAGTGGCATTCTACGAAAATGACAAGAATCGCTGTTGTAAAACGATCCTGTCCTTTTCTAGCCATATAAAGGCCGAGTAAGATTTCTAAAAGATTTGTTTTCGATTTAATCGGAAACGTACCAGATTTACACCCCATAGAGTCATGTACCCAAGAACTCCAAGATCGATCGACCCGATGGTGAAAGCGACCCACAGAGCGCAGAACGGTTGAGGAATCAGCAGGAACGCAATAAACAGCATGCAAAGCACAGCAATCACGATGTCTTGGACCTGGAAATCAGATCTTTCCCTGAAAGCGTCAAAATTCATAATATTTCAAATGTAACTTACCGTATTTGGCACAACCAAATCATACTGATCAGTGAAGAGCCAAAGCGGCATGAAGGTTGTCACATTGTACTTGGGAAAAGCCATTGCTACCTAAACATGAACATGTATAAATGTCAAAGATGAGATCTTCCATTCTTTGCCTCCAAATGACGTCATGATTTGCCTTTTTTGGTACCAATCTACAGAAACTCTTTAATTGTGCCTTCAGAAAGTTGGACAACTGGCCACTGAGGGGATGAGGAAATAAATAAGTTATATCGCTTATATACCCTATCCAGGTTTTACCAGAAACCAATAGGTAGCTTCTGAGGCGAATTGTCATTTAATTGTACTTCACAATGCACGTTGTTTTTGCGGTGTGTCTTTCAGTTTTTGAAGTGTACCTTGCACTTCTAAGTGCATTTCAAAATGCTGTTTTTAAGCAACACTTATTGAGGAATTATGGAGTCTTATCTTATCTAGGAGCGGATAATAAGCAATCCATGTTATCGTTCGCTAAACTTTTTCAATTCCTTTTGGAATTTTTGAAATCTGAACCAAAACGAAAGAAACGATAGTGTTGAGACCTTGGACCTCACTTAAGTGGTGTAGGCTTTTGATGATGTCGCCTTAATTTTTATGTGTTTCAGCTGTTTCAGGAACATGTAAAATGTTGAAACCTTCCGTCAAAGAATAAGGCCCTCTTTAGTCTACTTGCCTGGAGCCTTGGACGAGTTTGTTCCTCAGGGGCTACGTGGGGTTACGTGGTCAGCATGACACCGTAGCACTCGGTCCAAGACGCATAGAAAGGCAAAAGAACTACGGTTGTTAGGGGGCCCCAGTACTGCTACCTTTTTATGCGACTTGGACCATGTGCTAGGATCTCATGGAAGGCCTTTCTCTACATGGGAAAGCAGTGTAGGGATGATATCGAGTCTAGTTGGAACCTGCCCTTGAGATCACAAATCAGCTCACCTCACGAAAACTTTTCGTAGCCTTCTGCTGTTGAGTCGTACTTGATATATCCCGCATTCCAATCAAGAATCTAAACAGCACATCAGACAAATTCATTGTTGAAAACCAATTTACCAATCGCCTTTACCACTAGATAGAATAAAAGAAAAAGAAAAGGAGAAACTCTGAGAAATTCGTTCATGAGTGACACGTATTTGGGTTGTAAAAACAACTGAACCCAAAGATGTTCCTTTTTGAGCAAACATCAGATCGAACAATTTCCTAATTTAAGCTGTTTAAAATTCAACGGGATCATGTTTTTCGGAAGCCGAGGTTCCGCCATTTCAGTGGGCGAAATCTACCGTCACAACGAGGGAAAGTAGCGAGTGTAAGCGAGTTCAATTGTATTAGGAATAAGTGTTTTAGAAATTATTGCATGATTAACTCAGCCGGCACACGTTTCCTACCGCTTGGGACATGGAGGAATGAAGTATCTCCTCTCTGAGCTTTATGGCTATCCCAAAAATGGGGGCTATATCTGTCCCTCGATTTGGCACTTTGTTACAGAAAACTAAAGGGGAGATGCCGATTTCTTTGACAACCATGAGTAAGGTTGTGAAAAATCATCACATTGGAAGACATACAAACGAGAATAGGATCCCAAAAGTCAAAACTTTTCGGGTATGCTAGGAGCAGAAACTCCCAGATCCAATTGTGGTAGACGGGTGACCGCCCCTTCCAACGGACTTCACACCGCTCCTTCCCTTGTATAGAGTAACTTCGGGTTCAAGGCATGCGTCAAGCTTCGTCGCATTACGATTATTCGAAGATAGGCCAGCAAAAGTTCAGGACACTGGACACTAACTTCCCGTGTACATCTCCTCTGCAGGGATGCTCTTCTCAAAAATCTTTGAGCCTGTGTCAAACTGGATAGAGACCGTTCCGGAGCAAAGTAGCATCTGCTGTTTAGTCATTTCTCTGGAGTGAGACAAGACAGAATTTCCTTCCTTTCAAGCTAAGACCGAACTTTTTTGAGGAGTTTACTTTGTTTCCATATTCTTGCATCGCCCCGTATTCTCAATTTCCCTTCTAATTGAGTTTTTTAAAAGCTAATAACTTGCCTGAATGCAGATATATACGGTCGTTCGTTTTCATCGAGGTTCCATTTGACGTCTTCCATCCACGGATCTGAGTCATGCGTGTAGAGGAAGTGCGATGCCATCTCGTAAAAGGCCTGAAACTTCGTGAACATGCAAGCTTGTAGTTACTCGAATTTCGAAGTTTTTGAAAACCCTGCTGGTTGGCCAGGACCGCACCTTATTAGAAACAGGGTCCCATTGTAGGTGTGGGAAAGTACGCTATCACACCTAAGATGAGGCAGAAGTGAGGTTACTTTTTGTTAGTTCACGATTGGCGAGGAATTCAATGCTGGCATTCGAACACAAGTCGGAGCTGTTCCTTATCCGTACTGTTCTCCTTGTAATTACGTAGAAATCTGAGGAAGGGCAGGCCGGTAGCCAAATCACCAAATTCGTCATACAAAGCGGGACACAGACTTACGAAACATAAAGGAGGGAAAAGCTGAAACTTCTCACCTCATCTTTGATAGTGGTGTTGAGCTCTGTGCGATAGTAACGTTCCATCTCATACATCCAGAACTGAACACTCTGATCACCTATGGCGTGAGGAGCGTTGGCGAAAGCTGAGACCATCGAATAGATTCTAGCCCTTTCTTCACGATTGCGGAGGTCTGGAGCTCGACTAACCACAATCTGGAAGTTACACTCTGAGAGCCACCGAATCGGATCTCGCTGATAATCAAATGTATCAGAAGAAATGTCGTATCGGGTCTAATGTTTACGGTAAAAGTCTCTGCGGCAGCCTCCTACTACAGAAGGAGGCCTAAAGGGAAGTCCAGCTCACACTCACCTGAAGAGTAGCACCGTAGTGCCAGAAATGTCGTTCGAGCGAAAGATAATGCGGCTTCGCATATGAGTCGTCCACCTGAAATGAGGGATTGCTAACTACCTCGACTGGTAACTTTTACCTCATTAATAAAAAAATGAGAAGGGTATGACCTCTACCCCCTTCAGCTCTTGTGCTGATGATATTACCTTCTGTAACCATTACAGAAGATCACGTTCTAGAGCTAACAGAAACGCATATAGTCAAGAACTCTATATAGTTTGAATCATGGTCTTTCTCGTTTCAGACTCTCCCAAATGTTTGAAGGAGCATACCAAAAGATTGACGGGTTCGAGCCCTTCTCGTAGGTGAATGCAGCCGTAAACTGCGAATCCGATGTAGATGCAGTACCACAAACCAGCCAGTGCTTTGATTGCTGGCTGCATGAGAATCGGAGCGTACCTGGAAACCTCCCAAATTCTCGACCTATCATTATTTCATTGTTGATCATAGGCTATTTGAGGATACAAGACCCTACCAATCCTGAAAGAACTTTGTGGCAGCACATAGTTTACGATTTGAAGCATGCGTCGGGTCAGGATGCGAACGCGATCCAAGCCAAAGGAGTCGAGTTGATGTGGACGAGGCTAGCTGAAAATGCCCATAGAACTCATTTTTTGGTTAAAATGGTTCTGGGATAGAGCGTAAACTGGCTTGAATGACTCGTACCTTTGGAGGTATAGTAGTTTTTAGCCAGAGGCAATGCCGGCCTTCTCCTTCCCATTTTGTGGCCAGCGACAAAAGAGCACAGAAGAATGTAATCTATAACAAGTATTTCATACATTATCTTCGAACTCTGCGTGCTTGATAGTTTTTAGTACCTGGTATAGGAAGGTGAGCACAAGAGCACAGCATGTGTAGATGCAAAATATCTGGACAGCCGGAATGGTGGTGATTGTGCCGACGCCAAATGAGAAGGCATCTGTAACTTTCGTTGAAACAATCAGGCAAGTGAAGTCTTTAGGTAAAAAGGCCACGATGACTAACCCTTTCAGGACTGCATTTAAGTGCTTTCTCTCTGATGGTGAGATATGGGCATACTGTGCATTGACCCTCCGCGCGGTCGACAGGTGGCTTACGTAGGCTATACTACTACTTGCACCAATTTACAAGCTAGCGCTTTCATCCTCCCAGATGAGGTTGGTAACAAATAAACCGCTCCGAAGGAATTGCGAGACTTGGTTGGCATAGCTAGGATCGGTCCAATTCGAGTGATCGTACACCACATGCCACTACCCACCCTGGGATTGGAAGGCACATTAGGGGTGGGAATAAAATTTAGAGCGGGACACCTTTAATAAGACTCAGGTGGTACTTAGGCATCGTATGGCACACCACAAAGTTCACACACAAGGTGTTGAGAAGAGTTCACACCAGATTTTTTTCTCAAATGAACTTTGCTATAAGGAGTTATCTCTATGGTATGAATTTCGAGTGTATCTTTCCTCCGAAATATCAACTTGAGACTCAAAACGAACTCATTCTGAAGGTATGTAGAGCTCCATTGGAAAAGAAGAAAAAAAGGAATACAAGGCTTATGAACTGTTTCTTGTTCTTTCCAAGTGGTGCTTTAAGTGCTCTCTGATGGTGAGATACCTTCCGCGCCGTCGACAGGTGGCTTACGTAGGCTATAGTACTACTTGCGCCAGTGTACAAGCTATGAACGGTTTCTTGTTTTTCCAACATGACTACATACTGAAGGAAAGTGCGTCGTAACAAGTATGGCCTCTACCCAGTCGGAAAAAAACTTTCTTTCTCTCTTCCAGTAGGTCCACGCTGAACGAAGAGCGAGATTCATTACTCTTATTTCGAATACGAGCAACGAATTTCCCTGAGTAGGTTCTTCCTTAGTAGTTAAGCTAGACGAGGTATAAACCAAGCGCTTGAAAATTAAAGCTAGAAAAACAAAGAAAACGTACCAGTAAGTGCAGTGATGAGGATTGACACTGCGGCATCGGCCATGCATTCGCCTATGCGCTGCTCGACAGGTAACACACGCGAAGTCCTCTTCACCGCTGCGACCATCAGGAACATGTTGTCCGTGCCGACAGCTAAAAGTAATCTTCTGCTAAGGACGCCATGCTAGATCAACTGCCAAAAAATGGTCTGCGTTCAGCTTTTGCAAAAAAACCCACCAACAACAAGGAAAGGCATCACAGCTACTATGTCATTGTACTGCAATCCGAGAAGTACCAATCCACCCATGGCACTAGCGATTCCCATTCCTGCGTTCACCACACCCAGTATTGATAGGATTGGTTTTGACAAAACCCAATCAACGTAGAAGGTTCCTGGAAAAGTATTTGCTACGAAAAATCTTTGAAAAGCGCTGTCAGTTCAATGCATTGCTTATATGTTCTAATCTGCATGTTGTAAGTTGGCTTTGTTAGAAATTCTTCTGTCGTTCGAGGTTTGTGGTTGGAACACACTTCGTTAATTTAACAGCCTACCGTTTCGACGTAAGCCCGTCAAATCCGCTCTGACGAGTGAATTTCTTTGTAATTTGAATTCTGGGTTTTTTTTTGGCATTCGCATAGTAAAAAGGAGAAAAGTAAAAGTCCTTGAATTGCGGTGGCCGAAATTTTGGGACTAGTTAATTCTAGTCGAAGAGTTCGGTTGGACAGGCGATTTCGGCATCATTCTTGAGTCTTTTATAGATGGTAAACATCAGATCATGAGATTCAGAGTACTTTTATTGGTTTATATTTCGAGCTTTCAGGTTTCGGTAGTATAAGTCGCTGGCAAAGTGCCAGCAGAAGATAAGGTCTATGAATGGCTCGAAAAGTGAATGACTCGAACATACCTTTGATTGTGACAAGAGAGCAGATCACAGCAAAAACGACAAGGATCACAAAAGCAGTGATGAACCTGAAATTAGGAAATCAAATAATATTTGTTCTAGACCTGCTACCTAAAAAATTAGAAAGCAGCTTGGGATTCCTTCGCTACTATTTGGTCGAAATTTGACTGTCAAATATAGGAAACACCTAACTTCCAAAATTCAGCTCTGATAACCCCTTTAGGGATATGCTTTCTCTCGGTCACAAGCTGCTAATTGATTGATTGGCTGCTCTTGTGTGTGCATTGGAATCTTAGACTAAATCCAGTGAGCGCTTTCACTTAGGGGGTCTAATGAAGGTCTTCCCCCGTTCGGATGGTGGCTTGTTTTTGCAAACTGAACTTCTGCGACCGGTCTAACCAGCGTACTTAGGGTTACTACTACTTGAACTAGGATACCTAGGGTGACTACTTGAACTTTCTCTGCGTCCCAGACAGCAAGAGGCTGAAGCACAGAGAAAAGCATCCCGGGTGAAGCCTACGGGATTGGTGGTGGGGGTCCCATTGAACAGACAAGCACAACACACGAAGACTACATAAAACGGGAGGGCGACAGAAGAGGGCAGAAAAATGATGCATTCGGCAAATTCGAAGGAACCGAGTTCAAAAAGTCCGTAGACGGCGTACCTAGGCGTCCCGAACTATCACACACATGGGAAGGAGATTGAATCTCGGTCTGGTGCTCGCTTGGGCCAAAAAAGCCTTCTTTCTATTCAAGGTCGGTTAACTGGCACCAGACTCGTCTGGACGGATAAAAACGCTGTTCCAAAAGCACGTTCATCGCCTAGGTACCGCAAGTCATCATTGCACAAGTCACATACCTACTCAAAATGTCACTATGACTGACTTTGGCTGAGAGTTGAATGCAATGGCGCAAACCAAAAAACGAGATCGACTAATGCCAAAGGACTATATTATACTTCACTCCTTCTTCCAAAAAGGCACTACTTCTATTTTTGGTCACAATCGTTGGGCTTCTCCATTACACTTTTATAAAGTAATGGGTTACAAGCTGCACAACACCTTTCAAAAAGATCCTGTGCATGTGTTCAAAAGCTTCTGCTTCGCGTCAAAATAGTAGGATAATTATACGGATAAAGTTTTTGCGTCAATCAATCCCTTATGAGGGATGCGCCCCCGCACTCGACTTCCATTCAGAATCGTAGTGGTGTAATGAGTNCGAGAGAGACGCCGCGCGCGAAGGAGTGTAGCAGAATGCAGCAGCAAACAAGAAGTACAGGAATAAAAGAAGTAACAGTAGGCTTATGCCAAATAGCGAGTGAGCTGCATGAAGAACACTAGAACGGTTACAACTGAGGCAAATGGTCCGCGACAGCCGCGTGTGCGACGAATCGATTACACAAAACCGTTTTTACTGCCCATCTCCTCATTTGAACCCCAGACCGTGCATGTGAAAAGGGCGCTACTCGTCTCTACACCATCTCCGCCCCCAAAATATTAGATCTCCAAAAAATGTATAGAAACACAAGAGTAGTGAACCTATACTATAAGAAACAAGTAACAAGGCGGTTTCAAAGTGTTGGTTGGAGTTTCCTTCGCCGACTACGCTATATCCAATTAGCCTCTGTGGTCCTTACCCCTTATCTCCCTCTATTGTACAATCTCACAAATCTCACATTCAAAAAGATGCTTGTTGGGGCAATATGAGAACTGATCGAAACCGAGTTTTTCACACTTTTCTTTGAGCAACAGAGAGTTCCCCAACTAGCTTAAATGATGAACGAAAATCTCACTTTTCTAACGAAAAACGAGAAGGTTTCTTCCTACCTGGGAACCAAACTGTCCGCATTTCGCTTCAGCTCCTCGGCCAAAGTCTGCGAGTGGAAATACGTTATAGAAATGTACGGATCTTCTGGATAATGGTCCATGTGCATTTTGAAGGACTGAAAATTACTTTTGCTGTATACGCAGATTGACTACAGTATAAACCAGATAGCCGTAATTATGTAATATAGCTATTCTGAGTTTTCGCAGAATGCAGATTGTTCAAACTTTTTGTTATATGGATTCAAAGTGCCAATTGAACTTTCGATCTCTAGTATTACCTTTTCCCAAATTCCCGAAATGTACGAAACATTCGTGGGGAAGAACTTTAGCTGATAAATCAGTAGCCACGCTCGGGCTCCGGCCAGGATAACAGTACCATTGTCATCTTTGCTCAAGGAAACACCTCCCAGTCCCGCACCAAGGTAGCCACTTCTGAAACCGTATCTTTGATGATGACCCGAAAATTCTTATTATCACAACTCACTTGCTTCCCATTCGGAAGGTTGGATAGGTAATGTTCATACCATGGTTGTAGAGTTCGGAAATAACCTGGATGTGGTTGTTTCCTGGACATCCTTTCTGCTTCCATTGGAGACAAAGGTCCCGGTAAACGTAGGTTTTATTACGGAATTTCACCTGAAAGGAATCAACAACTATATATTGCGTCTACCATGCAATTGCGGAGAGGTAGTTTGGACCACTGCTATAGCAGTGGAAGTAGATTGAGCCTTCTATTAGTGAGCACTTGGATTTCTTAGTGATAAGCGTGATGAAGTTGCGTGGTGGGTTTCCGATCGAAATAGAACTGCAGGGGGTTATGTCGAGTCTCTTTATAATTTTGTCAAAAAAGTATTGGTTCTTGCGAAAATTTTCCGCTAGGGGGCGAATGACTATGAGAATTGTTCCTTATGTACTTTCTCAGAGAAGATTATTCAGATCCTCATAATATTATTGCCGTCACTGACTGCTTTCATAGTCCGCCGACGTACCGGCGTGCCAGCCGAGGTAGTGCTAGGGGGGAGGAGGGAGGCAGACAGTCAGTCGACGCGGTCGGTCGCGCCCAAGCTCCTTCGAAGGGCTGAAAACAAAGAAAAACAAGACCAAAAACCA
>UZAF01016748.1:9413-23174 GCA_900617895.1 Haemonchus placei
CTACGAAAGCAGGATGAGCATGCAATCAGCGTTACTCAACGCGCTTTGGAAAGGACGATGCTCGGAATTTCCCTATAAAAGCAAGTGCAGAAGGGAATCCGAAGTTCTGAGCTCCGTCATCGAACGATGATCGGGGATACCGTTGTTTACGCCAAGAAATCAAAGATGAGGTGGGCTGGACACATTATGCAATGTAGTGATGACCGTTGGAGCAAGACGGTTACTGACTGGATCTCTCGGACATCAGGCGAGCTCCAGAACGGCCACAAACGAGATGATCAGACTTCTTCACGAAAGCTCCGAACGAAAGGAATGTTTTGTCCCGTGTCCCTAGAGTGAGCGCGATTCACTGGACTACTCTGGCTCGCGACAGGGACGAATGGAGACTTACCGGCGCCTGCTCGAGAAAGTCGATGATCAACGGGACGACAGGTGATACATGTCATTCTATTATTTATTACTCTTGCTAAGTTCAATTATGCTACTCTTGCTGGGTTTAGTTACCTAAATCTGACGTGTATAAAAAAATTGTTGTGCGTGTGGTCCATGTCTGATGTTTGGTGGAACAATCATACACATAACCATGTGATAGCAAAACCATTACACAACTGCACGAGCCAATTTCTCTTTACGTACATCTGAAACGATCCACTTTCTATATGGTGCATCAACCACTATGGCACGAATTGCCAAAGTACGATGCGTTCAATTTTGCATGTATCTGGCACATTTGACACACTATACTTGCGCTAAATTTCGAACTTATTCTCTTCTCTACTACTATTCTTACGCTGAAGACCACTCCGCTTCAATATCAGATCTGGCGTTCGCTTTGTATATTAAACGTTTTGACTCCTGCAATTCCTTTCTGGAATCCTTGACATCTCCTCAAAGCATCTCACTCATACACCATTTTGAAAGCTATGAAATCTTTGAATTTTGCGGACAAAGCAATCTCCACTCCTTTTTCCACATCATTGAGAGTTCTAGTAGCGAACCTTTCTATAAAGTTGCGCTTCGCCTTACAATTCAACCTTCTACGGGAGCCTTTCTCATTTGAAATCTTCTATCACAAATATCAAATTCTAAGGTGGATGACCCATCATCATTGAGGTCAAGGTAACACTCTACACGAATAATTTAGAAAACATGATTGAAGAGCCTCTCAGGAACCTCTTAATTATAGTCAGACCTCATGAGCCATATGTATCGATGCACATTGGTGCAACAATAATCGTAGAGCATCGGCTGCTGATAAGATAAGATCGAAAGGTATAGGAGGAACAGACGAAACAGACGGAACAAATATCTTCAGACATCTCTAGCATACTCCGACAGGGCTCAACGACCAGCGATTCAATTGGGAACAGAGAAACTGCACTCCCAGGGTAATAATACTTCCGAGAAAATTTTCACAGACGCCCACCGCATATCTTACTGCAAACACTTTGTCGCGCTTAGTGGCGGAACAGAGGATTTCGCGAACTTTGGACCCTGCATCAAACACCCTGCATGCAACAAAACACCCTGCATGCAACAAAATCATCGACGATGATTTCAAAGAAAGTGTGCCCTTCCCTCTGAAGCCTCTCCAGATCCATGTAAAACTCTTCTTCTTCGTAGCTTGATGTTGGTGCGTAGACAACGAAGATGGTTAAAGCAGGGGTTGAACCACATCCTCTTAATCGCAAACGTCCGATTCGGGTTGTTAAGCTTTCGTATGAATCGATGTTCATGGCCAATTGCGTTTTGACGAAGACTCCCGCGCCGCCGACTCCTATGCTGTCGCATTTTTCAAGGAACAGTTCTTCTCCAGGCTCAATTACAGCGTGCAGCCGCAGATGCCTTCTCGTCCCGGTCAGTCCGATGACGTCGTACTTGATCTTCCTAGCTTGCATCACCAGGTCTTCTATACACGCTTCCGATGCAAGCGTCCGTGCGTTAAAAGTACAGATCGCCATCTTCGTCCTTCTCCTTTTGGGCAGCCTGTTTTGGCATTGGCATTTCAGCAGCCTCTCCCGAGCGGTCGTACTCAACGCTGCCGTATTAGGGGGTCCCTCAGGTTCAGGGGAATGAGACTCATTTTTATTACTGTTTTTAGCGTGTATATACCCAACGTGTAGTTTGCCAGGCTCTGACGTCGGGGCTAGGTTGACTCCGGAGGCTTGCTATTGCTGTCCCGAAGTAGATAGTTAATGAGGGGCTTTGTATTGGAGATGACCTCGAATTCGTCTCCCAGATACTTCCCAGTCACTGGAATGCAAGCTTTCGGCTGTTTCGATGGTTAGAGTACCAACTGCACTCACAGACTCTGTACGCACGTATGCATGGATACGCCAGCGAGAAGCAGAAGGTATTTCGACCCAGCACAGCAGAATCAAGGAGTCCATCCCCTGAATCCACCTGCTTCTCTGGGGAAGCACCGGTGACTTTTGGTCGGCGATTAATTTCCCTACCACCTGGGGACACCCTACGTAGCCTCGTTACTAACCGGGCGGGGATCCTTCAGTGAGAGAGAACTCCCAGTGTAAGAGATGCGTAGGCCGAAATACGGTTCAACCAAAAAAACATTCGGGGAGATCGTCACAGAGAATTCTTTTACTTCACACATACTCGTACTCTCAAATCGCTTTAAGCTACTTAGCTCGGTCATCCAAAAATTCAATCAAGGGATTCTCATGACAAGCAGGTTAACAGAGATCTGCCAGATCGTTATCTCATTCGAAGAAAAAGGCATCATCACATGTTTCGCTCATACAAAGTAGTCCGATCATGGAGTGGATCACTACTTATTATGAGCGTTACCCAAATGAGTAAAAAGCAAAGGAGAAGAATGTAAACATCAATGCAGTAACATTAATGCAGAGCTGAGCAAATTTTCCTTGTAGTTCTACAGCGTGTCAAGCTCATTCTCAAGAGTGAAAAAACCATGTCTAGAGCGTCAAACTTTGTGAAAAAGTTGATGCAGCAGTATCAAAACAGTCACGCAAAAGAAGCTACAAAAACTTCTCTGAACTGCGTATCTTATGGAGCACCTCGTGCATTTTGTAGGCAACAGATTTACGAGCCGCACATGTATTACTAATACCACCACCAATCGAATTATGTGACAAAATGTATCGAAAATTATGGAAAATACACGACAGTATTTCCTAGATTCCCATAGAATAAGGCGTTTCAAGGGGGTGACTGACAACTCAACAATATCTAAGTTTCGTTACCCTTGATGCGGACCTCGTACGGTTAATAAGCGAGGAAGCTCATGTTCGTATCACAGAGAATAGAGCACACGATCTCCGCTGTTCGTCAGTGACATTAGAAACCAAATCCAGGGTGGAAAGTGAAATAGAATTGGGTCTTGTGTAGAAAATTGTGCAGCTCATCTTATCCATATCTGAACTTATTTGACTCACCCCGAAAAAGAGTGCTTCGGAGCGGTTCATTGCGACACATTCGTCTTGGCTATTTCGGCGTTCCTACTGTTACGCAGTGAAACACACGCTACTGCAGCTGTATTTTCACATGCACTGTAAGACGCCTTCTACACTCGGATGGTACGAAGTATAAACACAGTAAGCATCATCAATGCTCTTCGACGCCCCAATCGCTGGGAGAGGTATATCAGAGTTGATAACATTCGATAATGCACCAACTTTCTTCCTCAGCTCCACAACCTTGTTGAGCAGTCTATACACAGAAGAAATCAGCAGTGACATCCAGGACTTAGTCACCAACAAAGATATCCGATGGAGACACATAAACAGTATGCCCATTAGCGAGGTGGTTTATGAAAGAGTTATCAATTAAGTGAAGCTCGCACTAGAGGAAGCACTGGAGTGTAGCACACCGTTCAGAAGACCACCTTGGAATCCACACCACTGACCTGGTAAAATTCAATCAATAGAGCATCGGAGCAGTCTAATCCATAGATTACAAAGCTATCTGATTCCAAATTTAGGATTAATCAGCTTTAAAAAATGATTTCTGTGAGGAAGACTATTCACTTTGAGCTCTGAACTACTTAAATAATAGAAGAAGTACTAGACACTATAAAGTCGCCATGTCATGCCACAAAAAAGTCTCAAGGATTTGGCACCAACAATATCTTACAACCCTCTGATAGGAGCATAAAGAAGAGTCGACGGGAGACACACACTCACCAATGCTGCCAACCAATCGGGATATAGTACTGGCTTGCGATTCTGTGCTACCTCGCAGTGGACAATCCACATGTGATGGCCCGTATCACAAACGCGAAACAACGAACAGAGGAGTGAAGGTCATAAATCCTGCACGCAGCGGAATTCGTCGCCCAGTCCTCCTGCTCGTGCAACCGGAAGTATTTCTCTTCGACAGCAATGCATGCACATATCGAGGCAAATAATCGAAAAAACACTGATGATAACCGAGGGATCCCAGGTTTTTCTGCAAAAAAGCGTTATGACCTGCGTCTTCGCCGAACAATCAAAATCAGCATAGTATCGCTTTGCTTGAAAGCCAAATACTTATTCTACTTATTCTACAGAATGGTTCCTTTTCTACACTCCGCTACTTAGCCTCCCGATACCTACACAAACAACTACGATAACAACACTCAGATTGAGTAATTTTACCAGGAACACCCATCCAATCACGAAAATTCACATGATGAGAGTTGACATGCCATACCGTTTTCACAACTTCACCGTGACTCCTTCACGAATACACAGACATACGATGTTATAGTCCATTTTAACCATTCACTGAAGTTCAAAGGCTCAGTTCACAATCGAAATGGTTTCTGCGAGTTCCCTATAGTATTAATTCAAGACTCCCCCTTATTTCATACCTGTCATTATAAGGGCAAAAAAACGTCCTGGATAAGGCATAATAAGGGACCAGAGATTGTGTAGTGTGAATGCCACACCCCTAGCGTACGAGTGTCAAGTGGCTGTGGCTTTGTAGAGGCTGCACCATTCATAAGAGAACCAATGTAGGAAGTTCAAACAACTTGCCATGCCCTATGGAGACAGAGTAAGGCAATTCTGGACTGTTATGGTTCGATGTAGTCAGCTCTTTGCACGATGGGAGCAAATTAAATCTCGACTAAAAATCCCTCACATGCTATTCTTGTCACGGTAATCTCGTACGAATTCTACTTCCATTACTTTTAAATAGCTTGAAGTAGGCGAATTTTCTCGTTTTCTTCACCACTGATGTACTCCTTTACATCAACAGTTCCGCTTTTTAATCTTAAAGGGTACATCAGAATTATCGTGAACTGTGCATTTGAGCACAGCACAGGACGATGAAAACCACGAGCGACATCTCTGGAAGGCGTACATAGCATACTCGTATTATTGTAGTTTTGCAAACACACATATTCACCATACTATTTTTGGTTATTTTCACGTTTTTACATTTTCTAACAGCTCAGAACGAAAAAATATGCATCGTTGTCTACATTGAAGTATCGCTCCTAAGTTTGCCTATAGAATAGATGAAAAATCAGAAACTAAAGAAAGAAAGCACACCCCAATCGGAGCAATAGAACGGGTACCAAAAAGAAAGAGAAGTCTTCGATGAGTTCATGCTCACGTTTAGAGACATCGATGACATCAATAGAGCAGTTCGTCAGCTAGACACGAAGGTGGGTGCACCCGAGATCTTTAAAGACCATCCGAACATTATTTATCTACGTATCGAGACATGGCGGACCAAAACCGCGCACAGGAACCAGTAGGCCAGATAAACCAGATAGTTCGAAGGAGAAGTCATCGCAGGATGAAGGGCATTCTATTGTATTTTGCCTGAGAGGGAATCTTGAACACGACATCCTAATGTCGAACGCCTTGCAGAAACATCTACAAAGGCACAGAGGAATAAAGGATCTCGACAGATTCTTCGTAAAGAGTAATAATGACGAAAACATCCTTGAGACTGAAAAGAAGAAAATACAAAAGAATGAGGGACTCATGGAACTCATGAGCATCCATGACGAACATTTATAGCGAAGCAGCTTGGACAACAACATGGGGGAAGCCTTATAGTCCCCGATGAAGTTGAAAGCGATTATGACGATCGCAAAATTGTAGCTATCGTGGAAAAGGCTTACAAAAAAGAAAACACAGAAGCTCTACAAAATACCGCTTACAGTCGCATAGATATTCTATCCACTAGGCAGCCTACAACATGCAAGGACCCACACGAGGACAAAATACCTAGTATGGAGCAAGAATTAGTTGGGCACATCTTTGAGTTATGAAATAAATTAATACGCATGTAAATTACACGAAACAAGAGAATCGAATGCTCGAAATGAGCAACGAGCAAGTCATCTGAAAAGAAGGTAAGTTCGAGCAAGACGCAGGTTCTGGCTAACTGTATGCAGCCGTTACTCAACCCATGTCCAGAGTACCGGGATACGAGGACATGTCAACGGCTAGTGCGAAGCGACAATCGATTCAACATTTGCCTCTTTACGCTAAATCGGCACAAACAATCTTCCAAGAACATTCAGGTAGAAATCGTGGCAAACGGAATCACCACATCGTTTTGTGTTAGGAACCGGGACGTGCAGAGCAGCCGTCTAGAGATATCGAAGAGCTAGCTCGAAAGAGAAGGGAGTACAATGCTCACGACCACAATGGATCAGCCAAGACAAAGAACGATTCCGACTATCTTAATTCTCTCCTAAAGCAGTTCCCTACTCGCAATAGGGACGACCGTTCCGTGTGTAGACATGGGAATTTGAAAGTTTTCGCGAGTAATAGTTAGCCGCGCCTTTGGGTTTCCGCCAAGGTCAGGAATCACTCCTATCCGAGACTGTCGGCAGACATTCCTTAGTCCTCTACACTTTCCGTTTTTGTTTCTGAAATGGTACTCACTAGCTGAACCATCAAATCACACATACTTTTGTGATGTTTTGCATCTTTCATCCGAGTAATTTTACAAAAGTTCTATCCAATGTTGTTATTCGTAGCGCTACGCATGAATTATGAAGTTTGCAGTTCGCAAGAGGCGCACGTTCTGAAGATAATAGGTTGATGCATGAATATTGCGGACTTGTTTCGACAAATTTAATTCAGCAGAGCGGTAGAAATATCCACCAGAACTCCGAATCGCAGTCATCATCTTGACCAAGTGATGCTTCACATTTATAGTCACTCGATTGATTATTGGACGAAGTTTCGATTCTTGGAGGCGATCCACTGTTCGACATTGGCCACCAAGTTGATTTGGTCTTAAGTTTTGTTCACTAGCAGTTTTTCAACGACCGATTGAATGATCGTCCATAAGAGCTTCTGTGAGTGAATATGGACGATGTAGGTGCTGTTCCCACCCTTTACTCACGTTGCGACGTTAAGTTGGTTGAGATCGCGAAATGACTCTCTCACCTTCTTGCGTAAATATCACACTACCATTTTCAAAGAGGTGTGACGTAGTGGTGAATTTTTGTAAGTGGAAGCGAGAAAGTAATTCCTACAAGAATCTCAAATTCAAGCATCAATCTGTATCAAGAAAAAAGGTGCGAGAAAACTCCAATAATTATGCATCAACCCAATACGTCCTTTTGCAGTGTTATAGTGTTTTTGTAGTCTTGTTACTATTGACAAGCATTATATTATTCGCCTATCGACCCGAGCCTGAGGTATATAAAGAAGCTGTTGAAATGTGATTCCTTTCTAAAGTTCAGAGGAACAATTATACACATAACCGCGTGGCAGTTAGGCTATTGTACAACCTTAGAGGCTTATTCTTATTGCGTACTAGGTGCATCTATAATGCCCCATTTTCTAATGCATATTGCCTGATGTGCCGCCGCTCATGAATTTCGCCATGTGGGCACCATCATGTCACCTTTCGACACTGTTGTGAGCTGTAAATCTCTGGTGCCCTCGCTTTGGTCCAAGATCATAAAACGAATCATATTTCAAAATAGGGAGTGAATAGAGAAATTCGTGGTATGCTTTTGAATTGCTTTTGAATGCGGAGCATCGTGCATGAAATAAATTGGATCCTATAGCTCTTCATTCTTCGAAGTTCCTATCGCGACAAGTATGATAGTCTCAAGGTGATTCTAAACCAGTCAGATCAAGTACAAAAGGGGTTAACACGGAGCAAAGTATGCAAAACATGCCCACTCAAAATGGTTAGGAAAGAATACTCGGTAAAAAGGAATGATATAGTATACATACAGGGCCCTGAAATTATGGGCGTCAGAACACAGAAATGCTGAGATAGAGATAGTTTATTAATTTCACTTCAATCGCTATTAGTCAGCAGCACTAGTAGGTTTCCTTGCAAAATGCACAGTCACTGAAGTGAGATCCCTATGCCTTTAGAGGTAGAAGGCTTATTCAATGCCACTTGCAATCATTGCATGCAAGAGGCGAAAGTAGTGAAATAGTGAGACTTCTCGTGTTCCGATACTGACCGCACAGAAGACTATCAAACGACACACAGAAGCAGAACCAATCAAAGGCAAGCTGGGTAGCAGTTGAGAGGGTAAAGTTTCCAAAGATTGAACTACTGAAATAGTTCGTTTGCGAGTCGATCATGATTCTGGGTTACACATGAAAAGGAGGGCAACTGAGCAGGAATCAAGGAAGTTGCTGTTTAATCCAATTGTCAAGCAGAAGCTCCGTTGTCATACCTTCAGTGTAAGCAATTTCATTTCCGATCTCAATAGAGAGTGTAAGATCAAAAAACGCAGTAAGTTGCTAACTCACTTAAAAGGAGACACGCAACCCTGAATCGTTTTCCCGTTTTCCCTTCTTTCACGACGAAATCATTCCCCAACAAATAAAGCGATCGCGTTTCGGATAGAAACGTACAATCTCTCACAAAAAAATTGTGTCTGCACCGACGTGGAAACTACTCACGACCTGTATGCGAAAGCATACTGATAGACGTAAAACATCGATTCGACTCCGTTCCTTAACCCATTGACGACACCTTGACGCGCATGCGCGTCAAGCCTTGCAGACCGCAAAGGACCGAGTGACGCGCGTGCGAGTCAAGGTTTTGTCACCACTCCTTTTTTGCGAGATCGCAATTTTTTAGAATTTTTCTGTGTTTATTCGATAGACAAAACATTAAGACTCCTACAAACAACGTGGTCCATGATCGGAGCAAATATGGTTTAATTCAGCGAAGAATTTCCAAACCTTGTAAAAGCCTCACCTAAAACTGAACTTTGACTTCTTTTCAGAAGAAGTACATGAATAAATCATAGAAGTAATTAGTAACAAGGCACAACAACTTCAAGAGATTACGTTTCTACGCGACGAGACTTGTGTTTTTTATCGAAACAATCAATCCAAAATAATTTTCTGAACCTACTGCAACGTGTGTTGACTCTTTTCGTTTTTTTCCGTGCCTTAGCAAATCCTTGCTCCTTGGACATTGCTGCGTAACACTCTACACTCCTCATCCTGTTGATTCCTTTTAGACTTCTAGGTACCACCTCCAACACATGTCGCATAGAGTGACAATGATGACTCGAAGTGTAGCCATAATTAACATTTAGCAGAGATTGGACTACTTCTAGTTTGAAGTCATTAAGCCCGATATTCTTTATCACATCTTTGTATAGCTTCCACGAGTTTACAACTCTAGCCATTCTATAGGTGTTGCTTTCGAGATGTTCCTTGTCGTTGATGTTATAGGAATTTGCAATTGGCCAGGCAACTATGTGGCGCACGACTTGTCTGCACTTGTCTTAGCGAGGCAGGGAAATTCACATATTTCGGGTTTCACTAATAGCGAGCAAAATTTCTTGCTACCCCCAGTTCTCCCTTTCCTACAGCCTTCTGGGCCTCTTGGTGGCAATTTCCTGTCTTTGCTTTACAAGTGCATCGAAGCTGTTTCTATATCGCTAAGAGGGAGCAGACAAGCAGAGCACCACCCTGTCGACTACTCTTTTCATTCACCAACATAATACGCTTCTGTTGTTGCCCCTCAGCTTTAGCCTCCAAAAAGTGCGCGCATGCGCGTCAAGCTGGCTGCGCCCGCCAAAGCGCTCATGTCCCACGCGGCCGAAAAATCCAAAACGCGCGCTGTCATCAATGGGTTAAACAGCCCGTAGTCATTCAAGAAGGACGGTACGCTACCCCACAGAGCCAAGTTCATTCAAGAGTGGTGCCGACGCGGGCTGTCCGACTTGCATAAAGGTAATGGACATCCTGCCCTCCAGACCTTGAGCCACTTGACTCCTCCGTATCATTCCAGGTTAGATGAGGACCTGTCGAGTTTGTAATCCCAGTTCAATGCCCTTAGAAGCAAGATTTAAGATCGGCTGGGGAGAAATGGAGGAAGGGTAGTTGCACGCATCATACGATGAGTTCGAGGATCGACTCTGAGCATATACATAATTCTGTCAGTGGGAGATACTTCGAAGGGCGATTGTAGCTTGTTATTGCACATTATGTGCGCAAACGGGTACGCAGATTTCATTTTCATCGTCAGCTTCGAAGCTTGAAATTCATGGCAATAGAAGCCCATAATGTTAGGAACTCTGTAAAATGGCCCACAAAGTATCACAAACTGTTTGCTCGGAACTGCTTTCAAAATTCGCAGATCATTACTCCAAACCGTTGTTAAAGTGGTTCTCCACATGGTTTAGCAAATAGAGGGGAGGGTGGAAGCTGGTGAAGTTTTCGAGTGGTACGAAATGTGAGGAAACAATCGAATCTTCCGATTACTAAAGCCCACAGACTTACCAACCTATAAACTGTTTCTTCACTCAAAAAGTGACCATGGCAAATTCCATTCTTTGCCAAACTTTTTTCGCTACCCGCCGCTCTAAAGCTATCCAAAATAGCTACTTCAGCATTGCTCAGCCAGTCTAACTGTTACTAAACTTAAGATCTTTTGATTATGACCGTTTTCTAAATCCTTGATTACCAGCCTGGTCATCGCGAAAGGGTAACGCAAAGGACAACTAGGGCGGAATTTTCGATCGAAAACATGCATGTGAGATTTGAATGGCATGATCCTTTCGTTGTACAGGGTAGGCCAAAATTATGGTGAAATAGGTACTACATCGCCGAAAACGAATATGAAGCTGGTAAAAGAAACCCACTCCAAAAAATTGTTTATCAAAAGAAAAGTAAACTAAGATTGGAACTGAGACTTGCTGCTCTCTGCTTCCATTTAAGCTCGTACACGACGAGGGAATGCATCTGAGTGGCCAACAGTCAAAGGCTACTGTTCGCACTCGCATAGAGTTATTTGTAGAGATGTTTCGCTCTTCGCACAGCATCGTACATAAAGCACAATCAGATTCATTAAAGACTGGTACATCCTACAAGAATATAAGTAATGGTCCCTAGGTGAATTACCTTTTTATCCTGCATTGTTCGTTCTGCTCGCTTGAGCCCTTTCACCGTGGACTTGATCACGGCAGCTACGGAGTCGACGAACGTCTCTTTCCGAGTTCTTAGACAAATTCTGATGTGTGGTCAGGAACCCCATCATGATAATATGTCCGGTCCAAATCGCCAAAGTGTGCTATTGCGCACGGCAAGATATGTAAAATAAGTCTTCTGATTAACATTGACACCTTGAATTACCAAATTGCTGTTTTCGCTTCGACGGTGATGCCCGCTAAAACCATCACATAAAGGGAGCGAGTCCCGCGTTGTATCACTTCCTTTTCTTTCAACTTTGCATAGATCCTTTCGTTTCACTTATTGAGCACCTTTCTCCACACTGATTATCTTTTCGTGGGTGACACGATCATTTCTTCGGGAACGGCGGAGCAGCTGATGTGATAACTTTTCTCATCCCTTTCGTCTACTCACTCAGAGAACAACCCTTCGATTCTTAAAGGATTCCCTGTCTAAGTGATTTTCCGCGCAGAAAACTTCGCGAAATACTTACCTCTCTAGCCACTCTCGTGCAAAGTGATTCCCACGGTTACGCAGACCTTCGCCCTGTTTTCATAATGACCCTCCAGAAACTCGTAACTCTCTTATCTCTAACAGTCGGGTCTGCAAATCTTCCTGTCTCTTCATAGCGTCTGATGATCAAATTTGCCTTCTGCCTTGGTACATTGATTCGTCTGGAGATGTCCCATGCCAAAATTACTTGCAGATGCAAAGCAATCATTGATTTCCGATACAGTGACGCCTCTATTGTTTTAGAACTTGTTGAACGTTAAGCATCACCCGAAAAAATATATCTTGTCTGCCTTGTGAATGCAAGAATGCGCATCATGTTTTTGGCCCACTCTGAGGAATTGAGTCCTTTTTTCTTGTGTCCTTTCCGAAAGACAGTGATCGGTAAGTGGTGTTGAGTAGAGGCTTTTGAGCTTACTCTCAAAGCGCTTCCGGATAGCCACAAAATTATCCCAATGATGACAGTACAATCATAAGCACCACCGAATCCTGGCAATGAGAGAGCGCAAATGAGCATATATGTAGTGATTCTCATCGGCGAGACAGCTGGAAAAGTATCGTTACAACTGTCGAAAAATCGAGACAGCGGCTATATCATTGACTGCAATGGGAAAAGAACAAAGTAATTAAGTACTAGAAACAGGACATAAACGTAACTGTTGTGGCGTGGACATTATGTTGGGTGTAGGGAATCTTTAAGCCGAATAATCATAATAGATAATGCTGCGATGACGGATGTTCCACTTGCAAGAGTAATGTTGACTAACCGTTATTGGAGCCACCACTCCCGACAGAACGCAATGAAGGAGACTGGGAGTAGGGATCAGTCGACACACCAGAATCTTTGTCCTATAACAAAAAAAAAATACGAAGAAATGATTGAAAACTTGAAATCCCAATGAATGCATTTCTGAGACTTTAAAGAACAAGCCGCTTTGATTAGTTAATGATGATAACGTTATGTGCCTCGCGTGGTTTGAGGTGGGACTATAACTAATTTTTGACTCTGACGTGTGAACTTGATTTTAAGAGGCCATCGCACCTATCATTGAGCAAAACACGATGAGGAGCTCTGCCTCTAGACCAATCTTTATAAAAAAAAGATACACTGCCCGTTGCTCCCCTAGTCGATCACTTGGAATCTTATGTTCTCACTGGATATAAGTCATCAACCACATCGGTGCTTCTGCATCTGCGAGGGTGCTTCACCAACTGTCAAAGATGTAAGAGCATGTGTGACCTCGAAAATGATATTGTGTAGTAACTGCGATATGAGTTTATCATGCGCGCACCCCGTTCGGCAGGCACCGTCCATGCTGCAAACCACACAATGCCTCCGTAGAGTATCCACTAGTTGCTCATAGAGCATTTTAATATTATTGAGTCGCTACGCTGCAATAGATTCTTCGCTTCAGTTTACCATAATGATCTACACATGTGCTCGATTAACAGGTTCTTTGGCTGTGAGCAGATAACGCAAATTTCCCTCAGGTTGAAACGAATTATTCCATGTAATGTTCAGCTTGACATCGTCCATAGAGGTCTGAAGGGACAAACAATTTTCCAAGTGGAAGAATGTTTTCACTTTCGGTCCTCTGCTTGCCGTTACCCATTGACTATCGCGAGGCCCGTCGGCTGCTCACAGCTAGATGTTCTTTGTTCGTTACCTTTTTTTATATTTTTGACTTCTCCAGGTAACGACAGGTTGACAACCCTTTAGCGTAGTGGTCCCGAATATGTTAATAATGAGAGTAAAAGATAAAACGTAGACGAAATGTGCTGCACTGGAGTAAATCTGCTGAAGCAGTTCACGATTGAACACGTTGACGACAACGCACGTTTGGACATTTTTGGCCGCGTGGGACAGACGCAATTTTGC
>UZAF01016748.1:23180-66147 GCA_900617895.1 Haemonchus placei
TGCTCAGCTTTGGCTTCAAAAAAGTGCACCTCTTGGGACATCTTGACGCGCATGCGCGTCAAGCTGGCTGCGCCCGCCAAAGCGNCGACCGCGGGACACATATGTCCCGCGCTGTCCCTTGAGGCGCGCTTTTCGAAGCTTGAGTGTGAAACCTACATTTAACTACTTATCGCTACCTAGTAAGTTGATTAATAAAATGAAAAGCACACAAAAGTGTTCTATATAATAAATATCCACTCTAACAAATGCTTATACGGACATACAAATGGCTGGAATAGAAGAAAACTTAGAAGATGCTTTACAACTCGACCATCTTCCGACACCGAAGTGCGAAGTGAGGACATGCAGATTACCAGAGGGTGAGCGAATTCGGACGACGGAGAGCAAGGAGTTACTGAAGAAGAAGTAGATGATATGGATGAAGGTGTGGAATCTAAATCAGAAGAAGAACAGCCCTATAGTGAAAGCATTTCGTCGTGGTTAAGCGATGCTTCGCCGCACGATGCTTGGACTTTTAGTGGTGTCCCGGCTTACATGATATTGTTTATCATGTCAGGTACCAACAGACTTCTACGAACTGTTTCTGAATAGTGAGATTCTGAACCTCATCGATAGAGAAACCAATAGCTACAGGGTTCGACAAAATGAAGAATTTCAGTGAGAATAAGCGCTGATGAAATGAGAAAACATTCCGTCAATAGCTATTATACTAACTTGCATTCAATAGCCTGCTTCCAATGATTTCATTTTTACTCGCTTGTTGATCTCAATATAAATGCCGAAGAAGAATTTTGTGAGACTCAGAAAACCTGTGCAAAAATGAAGCATATCTGATCATTTCGTGGACCACTATGTTTATAGCTCTGTTAGTGTTTGATCTGTAATATAAACACAAAAAACATTTTGATAACCCACGCATGCGCTTGAAAAAATTGCAAAATGAGCGCGGGACACATGTGTCCCGCGTTGTCCCACGTGGCCTGCAAAACGCGGGACATATGTGTCCCGCGCTGTCGTCAACGTGTTAAAATCATGCCAATCTCATCTTGCCCGCTCTTTCCTGTCTGAGTAGACTTTACTGACTTTTTTTTTGAAGTTCTGAGTACAGTATGGCAGCTTTCTATTTTCACTACGCTACCAAGTAGCCAACGAGTTATGTCAACCAGACATCAGCGGTGAAGTTGGAAGATAGTGAAAAAATGAAAAAATGGAATGAGGTATTTTGGTGCAGCGTAATCATTTCCAATGACTACACAAAGGTGGTATGAAATATGGTTGGTTATTCAGAACGAACGATTTTTACCTAATCAACGCATGAATTTTCTTCGAATTCATCAAGATTAAAACGTTCTGCATGATTCAGAGCGCATGCCGTCGGCGAAGTATGGCAGTATGCGAGAGGGCGGTACACGTACACACTACGTATTTTGTGAACGCTCTTACCACGAGTTCTTCTTATGTTAGTACGTATGACACGTCTCGTTGCGTTGACTGCAGTTATTTCAGAAAGCCCTTATATGAACTAAATACAACCTCGCGGCAATTTTTCCGACACCTTGAGTTCATTTCAGTGCAAGAGTCAGGCTCCATGGGGGTCATTCCAACTATGTACATTTATTCAAATGTATGCGGAAGCGCGTAATACCATAAAGAAAGTTGAAAGTCCGAATTAAGAAAAACGAATCAGTGGAAGAAATCACACTGAATGGATGTAATGGGTCATATGTAAAATGTTTACGCACATGTGTCATACAGTTTGATATATGTTATAGAATCTAATGTGAAGCAGCAAACAAACAAACAGCATCCTTACGAAAATAGCACCTGAATGCAAATATGAAGCTTAAAACTACTAAGCATAATTACCTCACGAAACTTCCAACTGCATGAATTTATTTCTTCAATCACTTACGAACAACTAGGCTGAGTGGTATCAGAGGACCAGCATTGAGGGAGAACGTTCAATACTCTCACACCCTCTTCCGTGCTCGACTATTGCCCAAACGAGTGGGGAACTGAGTATTTGATTGGCTCAACCTTACGTATCAAACCAAGGCAGCAGAGTCGGAGAGCATGAAAGAAATCGCTCAAATACAACTATAAAAGATACATGATGAGGTTATGACGATGTAAGAGAAGCTGGAAGGAGCCTATAGTCACATCCTCTACAATGTCCTTGATGAGGCTCTTTTTGGGGAGAATTGATCGGAAAAGTGTCGGAGCTGGAGCTGCTCGAATATCAGTAATGTCTATCTTTTTAATCACATAGACTCCCATATACCCTATTTAAAGTCCCTATAGCGTGTTGCTGTGTTTTAACAACACGCTATAGGGCCTTTAAATAGGGTATGTGTTGTAGGGCGGAGGTGGTGTAGTGGCAAGTGGCGCACTATATCACAAGCACTGTCAGGGGTTTGAATCCCGGATCGATGCCCGCCTAGACCGACCAAGCCTTCCATCCCTCCGGGGACGGTGAATTGGTACCAGACTCCTCTGGGAGGATAAAAGCACTGTCTTGTACATCGGCTGGCCACCGCAAGTCATTGTATAGGCCATTACGCCACTACGATTCTGAATGGAAGTCGAGTGCGGGGGCGCATCCCTCAGACGGGATTGATTAACGCCAAAAACTTTATTCTTTTTGAGCCATTTTTATGGCAAAAGAATATAGCACACTGTAATAACTTCCACGTACGGCTTTCTATGAACCTCGGCATAATTGTTCTGCTACTGAGTTGTTTTCTTTAACTCTTCACGAGGTTTGTATACAAGCTTTATCAGGCTGACGTTTCGGCGGAGTCGCCTTCTTCAGAGCCTAGAAAGATCATAACAATTCATGACTATCCGAACAAACGTCTCCACTGCCACACTGAAGTTCGTGACCCCCAGGGCACGCAGGTGATTTAAGGAGAACCACTCACCTAGCTTGGTGGATTCTTCGAAACCAACCATTTCGCAATGTCAGTGCCACTATTAGGAAGTGTCTAAAGAGATCGGGCTTGGAAAGTGTGGTTGCTTTTGTTAACGTACCACATCTCAATCTAAAGAAGCGCCTGGTTCGGAACAGGCTGTACGATCGCCTATTTACAACCTCAAACTGTGTGGTTTGCACGGCTGGAAGGGAAGGTGATTGTAATATGTCTGGGATGGTCTACAAATATTATTATTATTATTATTATTATTATTATTATTATTATTATTATTATTATTATTATCATTATTATTATTATTATTGTTGTTATTATTATTATTACTATTATTATTATTATTATTATTATTACTATTATTATTATTATTATTACTATTATTATTATTATTATCATTATTATTATTATTATTACGCGTCGACATGGCACCCTCTTCCCACGGTCAAGCGCATCCACACGTGGCTCAAGCAAGCAGTCACCGGGGATGAGAAGAAGGTCCTCTACTCTAACGTTCACCGGCATGCTCAATGGGTTGACAAAGGTGCACTTCCCTAAGCCTGACGGACATGCTAAAAAGGTTATGCTCTGCACCTGGTAGAGCGTTCACGGTGTCGAATACTGGGAGCTGTTAGGCGAAGGACGTACAGTAACTGCAGACGTTTACCTCAAGCAACTTAGGGATTTGAAGGCGAATTGCGAACCCACACGACCACAGCAGCAAAGAGTTCACTTCCAACACGATAAAGCTCGGCCGCACATTGCAAGAACGACCAGAACTGGACTAATGAATTTTGGCTGGACAATTTTACCACACTAACCATATTCCTTAGACCTGGTTTCCTCGAATAACCACCCTTTTTCCCCATCTCCAACGTCTTCTGGATGGTCAAGACTTTTAAACTCACGACGATATCAAAATGGCACTCGAGCATTTCTTCAAGGGCCAGCACCCAGCGTTCTGTCGCAAGGGTATCCACGATCTGCCCATGCGTTGGCAGAAGACCATCGATGCCAATGGGGCATATTTCGAATGATTCACAATTATCGTTTGAAAATTGCAAGATAAATATAATCATTGTAAATTAGTCCGAGACTTATGACTCAACCTAATAAATAAATATATATGATTATAAGAAATCATCAAAACTAATTCTCAAAAGAGGTATATTGGGGCAGTGGCCATCCAAAATAAGATGTAGCCGTAAGTGTTCTCAGAAGCCGATCTCGAGTTCGCCTTCCGAGTCTGTTCAACGATATTAGGACAGAGTTACTTAGTTGTTTTCTCCCTCTATTATTCGACTGAGTCGCACACAGGCGAACCGAGTGGTTCCATACCACGAAGAGTTGTTAGTTGACGCAGTTGTCAGGTTGGCGGACTCACAGGAAGGTCGTGGAGGTTCAGATCCCAGATGCATGTGCTCGTTCTGCTTCTTCATTTGACCCTTTTATTGATTATCTTCATCTTTATCTTTATCGATTGACGTCAATTCCAAAATTCCACATGGGTATAACAAATCTGCGCGAACAAGAACCTCACAAACAAATAGCTCCTAGTATGAATACTAATAAAAAAGGAAGACACATCATAACAACAATGAGGCTAAAGAAAACAGTGTAAGAAATACACAACAGATTTGCAATAGTTAATTATTATAGATAGAGGAAATCTCTGCAGTAACCGACTTTTTTTGCTGAGACTTCAGAGGCTTTGAAGAGAAGCGCTTGAAGTCCTCCTTAATATTTTGCTGAGAGAAAGTACAACTATTACTAAGAAGTATTATATTTGTTTGAACCTGTGTTTTCACAGTTGGAAACCTGATTTTTTAGCACAGCCGCGCGTTCTTGAATGATTTAGCATGAAAATTTTTTCCGAGTTGACCGAAGCTCTATTGGTGAGAATTTTGAATGCCATCACAAAGTCGCTGACATTCCTCCGAACAGGGAGATTGGGAAGCGAGTAAATACGACGGCATGTAGTGCTGCCAAGAGCTCTGCAATATCATAGTGATTGTGAAGGGTAGAGGAGATGCTCTATTCTATTAACTTAGGAGAGGAAAACTTCTGTTGCATTGCCATTTAGAGTATTCTTAGAGTGGTGAGCGGCTGTGAATATTTGCTATAAAAGCGTGGGACCATTCTGCAAGTGTAAGTAACACGTTTCATGCAAAAGCCAAATGAGCACATGCATCAACGACTTAGATCTCCACGCCCCTGGTGTGAGTTTGCCAAACTACCAACTGCGCTACTACTGCACAGTGTGATGTCTATTTGTTTCGCTTATGTGTGCAACACAGTGGTTCAATTCAAGGAACGATCGTCACCGTGACTCTGTTACCGAAATAGTTTAGCAAATTTGGAGGATGGATTTGAGATCAACGAGCGAAAACACTCACGGCGGTGAACATCTAATCTTGAATGGTCATCGCAAACTAATATCTTTTCCATATATCTTATATTAGTTGTGCGAGCCTTTTGAAACAGAACATCATATGCGTCATGAAGCACACCCTGTTTATTGTTTATCATCGTCAACGCGGAGGGTTCATCTATCCCTTAAGTATCTTGTGGGCCGCTTAGCGATTAGGGATGCTGTTAAGCTTCAACTGGACATGTCTCAGTCAGAGCCGAGACTAATGCACCGTGGTCAGCTCTAAGCGGAGGTCGTAACGTCTCGTACATTGCTAGTGTTTTACCCGGGCAGTGCTTCAGGTACCGGCAATGCGACAATGATTTCATCCCTAAAGCAGTAGCGCCATCATTCCCCGACTCAGAAAATGGGTTTCTGCGGTTATCTTCGACGTTGACTCTTAACCCTTCTCTATAACGGGAGAATTCTCTTGTCACACCAGAATAAATAAAACTTCAAATCAGGATTGACACAGACGTATTTTTCGTATTATTTCGGATGACCCTTCTTTTTTCCATAGAGCATAAGCTTCAACTTCGATTAGCCAGAGCTTTTATACAGATTCGATTGATGATGTCTAACGTAAAATCAAGAAGTACCGTCTTGTTGGGGATAAGAACAGTAATCTGAGCCAAAATCGAATCATTGTTGATTCGATTACGAAGTATATGAAAAACATACCGAAAATGAGCCATTAGTCGTAATATTATAAAGAAATACGAATTTATCAGTGTTGCTGACTGTTGGCTGTCACAAAGCTAATGTCACATTCACGTTGCAAATTTTTAAGTACAGAGCTGGACAGGAATCTTCATGACACTAGCAAGGTACGCTCGAAGTGTCATCAGCTCCGCGTTGCCCAGCCTGTCAGCTATCCACGATGTGCCAGCTAACTTTCACTGTAAGCGGCCAGAGGTGAAACAATCAGAATCTCATCTCATGAAATAGTAGAGCAATAAAAGAGAGAGGAGTCCCGCGGTTACTTCGCTGACCTCGTTCTCTGAGTCCTTTTCTTGCAAAAACTGATAATGAAAGAACTGCTCGTTAACACATTAATAGAGTCCCCAACGTAAACACCCTAAATGCGAGGTAGGAACAGCCGAGTGGTTAAGAGCAGAGGGTCGTATCTGGACTGGAAAGACGACGAGTTTGATCGTTAATGAATTTTAAAACGTGCTTTTTAAAGATTACGAAAATGGTATCGATATCGAGTCACGCCCAGGTTGAGAGGCCAGCTGATGGAAAAGACTCGTCACAAAATAATTCCGAAAGTTTTCGAAAGAAGTGGTAATAATGCTAGAATGTCACATGGGATTGGCGCAAAGGAACCCACCCGATTTCTCTGGACAGTAGGCGAGGGCTGAGGAGCAGTGAACGACTCCTTCAAAGAAGTTTGTTCGATTCGGGATTCCAAACGTTAGATAGCCCAGTGAGACTTGTCGAAAGATCGCGATTGAAGAAGTTGACTTCACATGTATGAAGAACAATTTAGGAACGTCAAGGATGTCCTCATAGAGTTATGGATTTTTGGGCTTAGCCCAGCACAATCCAGTGCAAGCTTCGTCTAATTTGGGGAAGAGGTGGGAGGGAAAGAGGTCTGACTCTTTCCCCTTCAATAATCTCTGAGCATTTTTTGGATCCAAAAACGTTTCTAGACAGAGTTATGCACTTTTGATCTTGGCCCCGCCTAGACTGAGGATTTACCCTTACCCTTTCCACGATCTGAAACCACTTTTCCCACATTGTTTTTGAATGAGGTTACGAAGTTATTCAAAGGGTACCTCCCACTTTAATGCATGCTCTGCCCATCGTAGGCAAAGCACCACTACGTTCTTGGTTTCCCAGCACATATTTGACGTTACCCACTCTATCTAATTTTTCATGCCCTCTAAGCTCTAGTCGAATCGTGTTATGAGCTTATGTAGAAAATATCGCCCCCTGTAAGACGCTCAGCCTACGACGGATGGGTCTCCTTCATTTCATTTGTAGGCCCATACCTCACCTTCGCTCATTTGCCGGTGCTGTGAGAGAAGATCAAAAGTTTGCCCCTGACATCATCCACTACTGTGCATGACCCCCTTCCCCGGAAGGCGAGACTTCTCTGTGCTTACAAGTGCCTTTTGATCTTGTCCTATGCCCAACCAATCCGGAACTTTTCCCGCCCTCTCCAGGTGCTTACGCAAGTGATATCGAATTTCGTGGCAAACAAACAAACAAGCAAACATAAAAACGGACCAATAGATAGACAGACAGATGCGAGCGCGCTACATATATCAAGGATGCTTCACTGTTTATAAAGTAGAGAAAGGTAACCTCTTAGCGTTCATTCCGACTCCTTTTACTCTCTCCAAGTGGTGAGTTTAAGTATAACTTAGGCTATTACAAAACACATCACAGAGTTAACAACCAGCTGCTGACCAAATACTTCGAAAATACTTCTCTAAGAAATCTCTTCAAACCAAGGTTTGGGGGGAGTCAACCGAATTGTGTAGCGAGTAGTAGTGTTTTTTACAACGAGGACATACAATGAGAGGTTTTCATGGCTTGCCTATTTTGACTCGAAATCATGAGTTAATAGTATTAGGTTGGAAGGAAAGTCCTGCGACAAAAAATTTGAAGCGTCAACAATTTGTATCAACAGTGTGAACACGGTAGCAAGAGTGATAAACTTGTAGGACATTCCTCAGGCAATCAACACATGAGTAAATAAGGGCACGCGTGTGGGCTTAGCATTATTGCGTCAATAAATGGACAACATCCGATTCGTACTATCACCTTCTTCTAAGCACGCCAAGGGAAAAACGCGGGTGTAGCAGCTCAAACTATCAGCAGCCTAATCAATGCTGGCACTGCTCACCGATCGATCAACAATCGGTTGGATCGATTCACTGGAGGAGATACTAACTTTTGAAGTGACACAAGCATTTAATTTAATTTGAAGGAGGTTGAAGGGATCCATCCACTATGAGTTGCTCAACGTAGACTAGATGGACACAGCTATCGGTTACCCCTATGAACCCCGAAATTTCACAGCTATCGGTAACCCCTATGAACCCCGAATTTGGCCAGCGGGATTGGAGAAGGACGATCAAAATCATAAATCAGATCCCGACAGAGAGACAACGCATGTCGAAATTTTGCTTTAAACACGCGTCAAAAGTTCTACGATTCCAATTGGTTCCAGGTTGTTCACCAGTCGTACTCCCCAAGTGTTGTCCTTTTTACCTACCATGCGCTCCGCCTTCTTGACCATCCTGTTGTTAGAAAAATCGTAACTTAACGTGATCTGAAAACGGCAGACAATTACTTCTTTGAGTCGCAGCTTCCTCACTCCTGGATAAAAGGCATCAGTGATTTACTCAAAGAATAATATAAGGTCGTTGACCTCTTTGGTAAATATATTTCCAAAAATTGATTGGCCTGGAAAATTTCAGAAGTGATTTGAAGAAGACCTTCATTGTGTCGCAGGACTTTCCTTCCAACCTAACAGTCTTGTCGGGAAATACAATACAAGAACGAAGGCGACGACTAAGGCTCACAGACTTTACTTAAGCCAAAACTATGCCGATGCGATGCTACTATATCTATGACACTATTACTATGTTTGCACTTCTGAAAATATGTGAGTGAACGTAATACTATAATCACTAGATTAGTAGCTGAATGGTAGGCTGATATCATTAGCAGTGTGTTCAAAATTTTTCGTACACGACGTTCTGAACTACAAACTAAGTCGAGCAGGCTCAGTCGGGTTGGCCGCCTACACGGTATATGAGCTGTTACAAAGCTAGACACCGATACCGTTGTACTTCTGCCCCCCCCCCTTTCCCTTCAATAGCCCTTAATCAAATCTTCTATGACTAAGAGCTTCATAGTTACGTTATGCCTCGCGGTAGACCAAAGAAACCGGTGCACAAAAATGATGTACACCTGCATGAATTGCCAGAGTTTTTCAATTAGTCTCATTAATTATCGAGTCAATCTAAGGTAGAAAAATTCGGTTAGGAATGTAGGCCCATGTCTGCGCTCAGAAAGAACACGAGCTCGATTCTTGCGAAGCTGAGAAACCAATCCAATCGCAACAAAAGAGCCCGAAGTTACCAAGGAAATCAGTAGTCAAGCTGGAACGTTACTCATGAGTAGGGCGCACGAACCTCACCTGAGTTCTGTAGACATTATGCATGGACTCCGAGTAACGTGTCTTCCTTGTACGAAGAAGATATTCTGTATGGAGACCTTGAGACCTTGGATTTGAGATCGTTTACTAAAAGGTCCAGAGAGACCTCCAATCTGATGCAGAGCAGAAAACTCCATGTACTACGGGCAAAAACCGATGTATTAGTGCTCCATTCCAGCTCTGAAGAGTAACTCCATATACTCTTCAGGACCAGAATGAAGCAAAGGCTGAAGAAATTAGGAATGATATCAAGCTCCACTATAGGGAAGATACCAAACGAAATGGTGCTGCCGTTGTGCCCTAGCTCCATGAAGAAGAAGACTGTCTTCGCCGTCAACAAAATCAGTGATCGATTCATGGCTGTCAGAATAGACACGGAAGAGTGGGCCTACATCTGTGTACGGAGTGCAAGTCCGCTGTAACACAAAAAAGCGCGAAAACAAAAAAGACGAGTTCTGTCTGAGCCTTGATGATGTCAACAGATCGGTACTTGAAGGACGCTATCGCTATGAACGCAACCATTTAAATTGCGTACTACTGCTAGCAGCAGCAGACGATTTGAATTTTCACGTTGGCAGCGATCTGAGGAGCTTTAAGAAGGTCTAGGAGATGGAGAATTAGGAGTAAAGAAGGAAGAAAGAGACAGGGATCTTGAAATAGATGTAGTCTACGAAACGGCAAATTGCAGCAGTTCTTGAGAGACGCAGATCAAATCCTACAGCAGTGGAAACAATCAGAAATCGACCATGTGCTCTTAGGGAAGTCGTCGCTCAAAACTGTCACGGACACAAGATACTTCCTAGCGAGAATCTGAATCTGTTCCATAGATTTCTTCTAGCAGGCTGGTCATCGAGTTTCATCAAAATAGGGAAAAGCATGAAAGGGAATATTCGCCGATGGAAGTTACACAACGCCGAAAAAGAATTCCCCAAAAAGAGGATATTGGAAGCTGGTCCTTCAGATCCCCGAAAACCGATTCAGCAGGTCTGGAGTAATGCTGTGAAGGTCGTTCTATAGCGTGCAAGGGAAACCATGAAGGACTAGGATTTCCAGCATATAAAGAAGCCTGATTCAAAAGCGAGAAATTTGGAGGGGTTGTAAAGCAGGAGAAAGACTCGCGCAAATGTTGACAAAAGACGTGAGCTCTATAACCTAAAAGTCTATGGATGTTACAAGTAACTCTCTATCGCTGCCTGGCGAATGGAAATGGACGGGAAGTTCGAAGGATAAAAGTTCGTCTCACGGCTGGCGAAAGCGCGGCACCGGGCCATTCAAGATTGAAGTGATGAGGTGTGTTAAAAACAGCAACGATGCAATACTGAGGAAGCCTGGTGAAGTCAGGTGGGAAGAATACCTCGACAGGTAGAGGTGACGGCTGGCTTAGTCGCACTTTGGACAGAGGATGAGGTTTGTGATGACTGAAGATGATAAAGGCGACAGCTGGCCCCGATAGGGTATCACTCTCGACAAGGAAGACGCTTGGCAAGCACGAGATTAGGTGCTATTCGGTTTTTGTACAGTGTAACACTAAATGAGGAATCCAGGATGCGTGGAGAACAGTACTATCCTTCCCATTTCCAAGCAAAAAAGAGACGGGATAGAGTGTTTCAACCATCGTGGGATCAAGTTGACTTCGCACACGTAATGTACGATAGGATCAGGATAATAATAAGCATCTCTTGCGACATACATAGCTAAAGCAGTATATGTTGAACCCAACAAGGATTGTCCCTGAGTCCGACCCTTCTCTGCTTGCAACAAGTACCGTAATAGAAAGACCCCTAGATGAACCAGTGGGACGATCCTCTACGCTAGTTACATCGCTCTGATAGCGGAGAGTCGAGAAGAGCTCCTCGACAAGCTGAAGAAATGACAAAAAGTGTTGGTGGAGGATGTACTCTACTGGACGTGAAGATAGCCAAATTCTATGCGTGGAAAGCTGCGCAGATCCAGTCGTAGACTACTCTGAGGGAGCCATCAAGGTAGCGAGGGAATTCCTGCACTCAGGGGGTGACTTGGCTGCCGACGTAGCGTAGACCCGAGAGAGCACAACTAAACGCAGCAAGGACTGAGTGGAGAGGGTCCACTGGTATCGTCTGTAATCGATGGTACACAAAGACACTCACAAGAAAGGTTTTCGGACAGCGGTAAGCCTATGATGCTCAACGGCAGCGATGGTTTGAAAGAAAGAATCATGAAAGACAACTCATTCCGCTGGAATGTGGATGCTCAAGTGAGCCTGTGGTGCGTCGGGACTGGATTGGATCAGGAACTGAGATGTCACGAGCAGCTTCTTCGATGGTACGGAGGCACCAAGAAAGTTTTAAAACCCTCCGATAAGGGAGTGAATGAAATTGTAGCTCCAAGAGAAGCGACCACGAGGAGCGCCAAGAAGAGATGGCAGGTGTGTGGAGGCACCGCTGAAGCTAAGGGTATGGCAGGGGATACTTGGAAGGAAGGAAGAGGAGACGGCTGTTAAGAGTGGTGGACCCTACGCGACAGAGGGAATTAATGCAAGGGAGAAGAACATGAAAAAGACCGTAGTTCAACGCCCCAATCCGAAGAACATAGCACTTTAAAAAAGTTGGTGCAGGATTAGAGCCATCATACCACCAAATTGTACGTAAAGAGTGATTCACGCGAAAAAAAAATAGGTTCCTTCTGAAAAAAGCACCGTCCTAGTTGCCTCATCTACGAGAAACGCGATGCCACGTTCTGGTGTTGACGACAGCTACGGCGTCCATCACCCAACTCCCAATCTAAACTTACCAAGTAGTACAGGGTGTCCCAAAATTATGGGCGCCAGTCCATAGTAATGTTTTAAGGCTTCCAGATAAGGAAGACAATGGATTTTCTAGAAAATAAGCTACACAATGTGCTACAACATGCTACAATCACATTTCAAAATATGACCGACGAAACCACGAGCGTGTAAGACGCTACCTGTGCTCAAGGGGCATACTGAAGGACGTAATGAAGGACTATTCCAACTTCTGTTCCTGAAACAGCACTAGTCCTCCCAGCAGGATGGTACCCCAGCCCACATAGCCGAATGGTTTCGAGGTCAGCTGCCCAAATTCATTAGCGAAGAGGGTTAGCCATCTTGCTTTCCAGATCTTAAATCACTGACTCATCCGCATGGTCCCTGATTAGAAGAGGACATGTTGTGTTATTAGTCCCAGTTCCGAGTCCTAGAAAGCAAGATTCAAAAAAGTCTTGGAAGAAATGAAGGAGGATACCTGCGGGTAACATGGGAGGTGTTCGAGAGCGAACTTTGGGCCCCTATGCACGGGAATATTTTGAAAGGTGAATGTAGCATGTTGTACCACATGGTGTAAGCAAACGCGTATATAGATTTAATTACCATTCTCAGCTGAGAAGCTTGAAATACGTACATTGCCATGAATTGGCGCCTATAATTAAGGGACACCCTGTATAACACTTGTCAATTTCGCGGAACTGAAGCTGAATCTGGTGATCATAGATGACAATCATGATAAACGGCATTCGAAGAAAAAATCAACAGCCAAGAAATCAACAGCTGGAGCCAAGAATTTTGATCAGGAAGTTTGATGTTGCATGATCTAAGGACAAGTCCTTTTCACTATTTGGAGATGTAGTGCGAGAATCTATTGCTTTTAAGCACCCTGGTCTTCTCACCAAGATCGTGCTCCACTCGAAACTCATAACCTCCTTTTCATCTTTGTATTCCATCTTATCGACAGTATTGCATAACATCAGCTCATATTGTGCTAAAGTAGAGATGACAGTCAGTTCGTTTTTCTGAAATCATTGAAGGTTGGTCAATTCAAAATTGAAAAAAAATTTAAAAAATTTATCTAGCTCTACTAATTGTAAGAAACGGTGAGATTTTTCCACGATCCGGCACTTTATGAATTGAACCAAAGCGGTAAATGTGGTCAGAATCGCAGCAATTGGCAGCTTTGAAAGAATTACAGTCGAACTTGGGAACATTCCATAGAAACAAAGAAACAGAGGTAAATAAGAAAGAGATGATTGTTGCGTTCTTGGAAAAGGTAATTCTGTGCTAATTCACGTAATCGAAGACCACTACGATCTTGCATGAAAGTGCACCGCGTCGGTATATCCGAAAATGTGATAAATATATAAGTAACGTCAACAGCCTAATTCTCTGGTAGATAATAGCTCAAAGTTTAATTTGCAACTCGCCGTCATCCCTAGTAATGGTTCGGTCATCGATATAGCCGCTGAAATAAAAAAAAATAGCTGCATTCAAAAAAGGTCTGGTCCTCGCGTAACGTGGGGTAATATACCCGCCTGTGGAACGAAATCAATACCGAGCGAGCAAATCAAATACCGTCCTTGAAAGAGCAACTCGCTGTCAGTTCAAGAAATAAACTACCTGCTGCCAAATCGAATAACTTAGGCAAACTCACTCCCGTTCGTGCGATGACATTCATGCTGCTCGAAGCTTCTGTGTCGGAACAAGCACTACTGACGCTCGAATCCGAAAGTCGACGTGGTCTCACCATCAAAGCCGCTTGCTGAGCTCGTTCTGCCCTCAAATGACGGATGCCATAGTGGTTTGTTGGTAAAGCACAAATAAGTATAGTAAAGCTGCACTGTGACTGGGTTCAAGGAGTTCTTAATTCGGAATGGCTACTCATAGAGATTGGCCCTTTTACGGCTCCCAGCCTAATGATCCCGGACAATCTACAAGAATCCGATACTCGTTATGAAACAACGTTGCGAAATCCAACTCTGCTTTAGGGATAGTCCCTCGTTTCTGGCGGCTATCGAAGAAATAAGGAAGTGTGGAATGACGAAAACGTGAAATTGAGTGGAATCATACCAATTTCTGTGGTAGTTTTCGTCTCTCAAAATTTATTCCTGACTGGCTCCTTTCCTCAAAGGACATCTCGATTTGACCCTCCATCCACGCTCATCAATACTCACCAACTCTTTGCCCTTCAAGATGCTTTTTATAATGATCTTGAAATATTTCCTAGACCACATTAAGAAATACTCGGTAGCCAATGTTCTACCCATTCGGATTAACTAGCACCGAACTGTCCCACGAGGATACAGGCACAGCCAATCCTAGGCCGTTGGTCGAGTAAGCCGTTAAAAATTGCTGCGTTTAAAAGGTAGTTCGAACGCTGAGGTAGCTCAGATGAAATGTAGGTGAGATAAACCATTCAAACTTTAGGACTCTGCCTCCATTAGCAGTCCGCTAATCCACCACCACCTTTCATAAGAATTTCGGTATGTTTTTCAACTCGCGAAAGTGTTCAAGTTCAATCAAATTAACTTGTACATCGCAATCGAGCTTTATTCTGACCGAAAAATGAGGAGTTTCAGGTACTATACAATCCGAAAACTGTTGATAGGGTTGCAGCTGTGTATCTCGAATATGTTTTATTTGAGCTGTGGGCATGAAAATATGTTATGATAGCACATTCATGTCACCAGTCGGGTCACCCAGCTAACGCCGGGTTTCCCTTCTTCTTATGAAAAAGTTGTGATAATCGGCTAACCCGCCCTTTTCGCCTCCAAAAAAATTTTCGACACGAAATTTGACACTGAACTAGAAGAGCCGTGCAGGTTTCATTCAGTATGTGCCGAAGTTTATGCCTATAATTAGAAGTCGCGCTTCTCCTTTTGAATTTCATTTCGAATTGTTACAAATGTTGTCGAGTGATAACAACGCCATTATCAACTGTTACTGTCTATGAAGCCTCCTTTCTGAGCGGATATAACATGAGTTAAGGATCCCAGATATTGCCGTTTAAATAACTTCTAGATTCGGGAGAGTAGGAGTTATAAGTTTTCGGTTAATCACACACATATACAATAGCGCTTAAAAGCCTTCAGTGGAACTGTTCTACAGCCGAACTTTTCAGTCGTAACTCCTTTCCTATTGGATCTATTCTTGCGAAATTTCTATGTGTAACATGGGTGCATTGTGAATGTTTACCACCATTAACCTGCAATCTGATCATGTTCCAAATATCCCAAAGAGCATAAACTCAAATCGACTGAAAATACAGATGATGGTCCTTCTNATTTCTATGTGTAACATGGGTGCATTGTGAATGTTTACCACCATTAACCTGCAATCTGATCATGTTCCAAATATCCCAAAGAGCATAAACTCAAAATCGACTGAAAATACAGATAATGGTCCCTCTAGAATCTCTTTCCTTTTTGTCATGTCTAAAGTGTATGAGCGGTATTGATGCACACAATAGATGAGAAAACCCACATAAGGTGCGAATAAGTGCAGATGTCAACAACTTTACTTTTAGCAAAATCTGCCACCGCAACAAACACCTTGCTCTATCTGTGGATATTGCTGCTTTGCAGTCAAATAGTGTTGGGTAGGGTAAAATATGCTCTAGTTGAACATATCCAAAATTCGTTCGATTCGGTTTACTGAGAAAAAAGTTATGAACGAAAAAGCGTCAAAGCATTCCACCGAAGACTTTTGAGCGCTACTGTATGTACACACATGCACACACTCATACACAAACCAGCAGACATACTTGGTATACAGTGTGTCCCAAACTTATGGGCGCCAATTCATGGCAATGTATTTAAAGCCTATCAGCTGAGAATTGCAATGGAATATATAAACACTTTTGCTAACACCATGTGATACAACATGCTACAGTCACCATTCAAAATATCCCCATGAGCGTGGGTAGAAGCCAAAGTTTGCTTTCGAACTCCTCTTGTGTTGCATGCAGGTATCCTCCTTCGTTTCTCCGCATCCGTTCCTGAGTGTTGCTTTCAAGGACTCCAGATTAGTACCGCGAACCCGACAGGTCCTCTTTGAATCAGGGACCATTTGGACGAGTCACGTGGGTATCGTCGTGCTGGGAGGACCGCGAGCTGCTCTAAAAAGCGGAGTAGGATCAGTGCTCAATTACGTCCATCAGCACGCCCTGTAAGCACAAGTACTTGTCAATTTTTACGCGGAACCGAAACCACGGGCGTATTAATCTTGTCAGTGAATACCTCAAAAAAGCATCATTTTGCTGTTCTTATAGCAAATTTTTCTTGAGAGACTGACGGCTGATGTTCACAGCCAGGACGTGACCGCTTTATTCGTTGAGGAATAATTTTTTCGTAAATTTCTGTCAGTTAGAGAGAACGATGAAGGGCTGTGTGTCTCCACTCAAGTGAATTACTTTTTGGCCGACTTTCTGCGTTTTTTGGCCCTGCACTGTGTGCCGAGAACACAGATGAAGCGGCATTTCTGCTTACGATAAGAAGGATATAGAGCTTCTGCTAGACAATCCGCTCCGCCGACAACACCGATAAGTCCTGCTCCTTTCCGTCTTTGTGATGAGTCACCCCTAATCATGGTCAACTCGCAAACGGACCATTTTGATAGTCCTATCCCCAATAAATCGTTCTTTCTTCCCGGTCTTGGTTTGTCTTTGATTGAATTTTCTTCTCTGCATCGTTTCACAGCCTTCTGTACAAATACTATAGGAATCACAGAAATTTCACGATGCTCTTCCGCCTCTCGCATGTCATGATTGCAAGTAGCATTGAATGAGTCGCCGCTATCAAAAAAAATATTGGGAGTTTTACTTCAGTAACCATGCACGTTGCAAGAAACCCGAACCGAACCAGCTTGCGCAACGAATCAACAGCGGGTGGATGAATTGGTCAAACTATTTTTGCCTCATAAGTTTCTGAATTATAACGCTCAGTGCCCTATATATGTAGTGTGTCCCAAAATTATGGATGCCTATTCAATGCAATGTATTAGATTGATCAAAAAGTTTTGATAGGGTTTTTGAATTTTCACGAACTTTCGGTTATTAATCTATACCAATGATGTACCAGATGAGGTGTGGTAGTGCTGGAACATCGTAGAACCTTCTCCGTACTGAGCATATAGAGCGCTCCCTCTTGAGCTTAGATCTCGATGTCGATCCCGCGAGACCATGTTCGATGCATCATCTTCTACAAGGACACCACTTCAATCGTTCCATCGCTACTGTCCATCGCTGGTTTGCTCGTCTCAAGGAATGAGACACGGGCTTCGAATCAAGCCTCGGTCTGGATGTCCCCCTCGCCGTCGACGACTCCGTCATTCTCGACACCGTCAAAGAGGTTCCGGAAGCTAACACCCGCAGTCTTACGACGAGACTTGGGTGGTGCCCAATCAACAGTCGTCTGTCGCCTTCAGTTCCCTCGGTTACGGGAGAGTGCTGACTCGATGGATATCTCATGTCTTGACCGATAACATGCGGCACCCATGGGTACCCATTTGTCAGTTTCTCCTTCGCCCACATCGCAAAGAGTTTCTGGAGGACCTAAATACTGGAGATGAGAACTGGATTCTCTACGACGCTAAGAAGCACCGCGCCTTCTGGCTTCCGTGAGGAGAACAGCCTCCGACCCGAGCCAAATCCGGCCCCCATCCCTAGGGAGAAGTTTCTCCTTTACTGCCTCTGGGATTCAGAAAGATTGCTGTACTACGAATTGCTCAAAGAAGACCATACCGTTACCGCTCCTTGGTACGGTGGCCAGCTGCAAAAACTTGCGGAAAATCGGTGAGGACGGAATTCGGTGCACCTCCCCTGCGCTAATGCTAGTCCTTACATAGATAAAGAGACCGTGCAAAATTGGAGGAGCTAGGCTGGGACACGGTTCTACATCCACCCTATTCATCTGATATTGCTCTCTTAGATTACCACTTGTTCCGAGCCCTCGAGGCTTTTTTTAGCAAAAAAACAATTTGTCATCTACGATCAACTTGAACAAGTGATGGAACAACAACAACGCGAGACTTCCCTGACCTCCAATCTTCCCAGTTCTGGTAGAAAGGAACCGCTGACCTGCCAGTTAGGTGGGGCGATGTTATGACTAGCGATGATTATTATGTTGTTGTTGATTAGCTTGCATTGTTTGCTGAGTTATAAATAAAACGGAAGAAACCTCAACATCATCAAAACTTTTCGATTAACCTAATGTCTCGAGCTTCGAAGCTTAGGATGACAATGAATTATTTCAAATTCATTCGTTCACACTATGTGCGACAACAAGCTACGATTACTCTTCGAAACACCCTCCACTGGCAGGACCAGAGGCCTAGAGTCTGTTCCGTAACTTTTTGTGTGTTAACGCACGCATGTATGCTATGCTAATGTGGTCGGGCAGCTCGCGTCGACACCACTCTTGACCAAGCTTGGCTCTTTGGGCTCGAGTGCCGTCCTTCTGAATGGACGGCTGTTTTGGAAAACTGATTGTGAGTCGTATCAGCGCTTCAGTACATCTATCAGCATGCTATCTAAGTACTCATTTTCGTAAATTTTCACCGTAGTAGCGGTGAAACTGAAACTGACAGCGTCTTACCACTGCCCGTGAATCCCCTAATGGGCATGTCTTTGCTGTATTTATAACAACTTTTCCGTATGAAATTGCACTCTCGATGTTTCCATCCTGAACGCCATCCCTTCACTTGCTGAGGATTACTTTTGTCGTAGAAAAAATTTCTTGTAGGAGAAAGCGATTAAGGTAGGCTTGTTGAATGAGTTAGCAATCGACTTGCAAAGGAACTATTTGAATAGATCAATTCGAGGAAACACTTACATTGCTCCCCGGTCTGTCTGTGATGGGTTCTGCTTCTATATGCCATTCAACAGCCTACGCCCCTACGCCTCTTGCTTGCAAATTTCTGCAAATGGCACTTAACGAGCGTACACTTTTCGAGAATTATTATGGGCTTAGTCTCAGTAACTGTGCATATCGCAAGAAAATCTACTCGTGAAAAATATAATAGCGAGTGAAGTGAAACTAACAAACTATTTCTGCCTTAGAATTTACTGAATTTCGGTGCTCATAACTTTGCGACACCCTGTAGAGTAGTGATATTTTGCAGGAAGAGTATCTGCTTAATTTCTAGAATTAGTTGACTGGAAAAAGTAGACTTTGCTAAGGATTGCTTGCAGTTTGGCCAGCTTCTGCTTCTTAGCAATTGAACAGATTCAAAAACAACGTTGGTGATTGAAAGGGATTTCCGCGCAATAAATATTCATACCGAATAGTCGGAAAAGATCTGAAGAGCTGGATCTTTTGCTGAAAAAAGCCTACCGTTGCAGCGTAGAACCTTGTAGAATTGAAGCCAGATGCTCAACAAGCCGTTTGAATCGTCTGGTAGGGCCTGAAGGGTGTTTGCGTAAGAACCATGTAAGCATGAATGATAGAGAGAGTTCAGAAATAGTTGTGCAGTGCTACGTTGTGTTGTGCTTAGTAACGACGAATATGATCGACATATCACAAATGGGTCTTTGTACGCGCTGACATGTCCGGTTTGATTGCAAAACAGTATCATGTGTGACTTAATTAGGATTCAGTTGCTGGTGGTGGAGATTGAACATTGGCCATTTCTGTAAAGCAGTTCATTGGTCTCAGAGAGAGAGATCGATCCATTACAACAATTAAGGAAGCATTTGTAGCGAATTTCTTAGGAGTTCTCGACCGGAAGACTGCTCGAAACCCTACCACGAAGTTTTGCGAGATTGACAGCGAAGGGAATGAGTATGAAAATGTTGGATTCACATACAGGGATTCTATGATGTATTGAAAGCCTGCATTGATTATTTCTCACGGTGTTCCATAACGCCTTCGAGAACTTGCAGAATTATGCGGATGACCTTAAGTTGAAAGAACACAACCTCTCATAAATGTCATTAACTGAGCACAGCATACTATGAACTGCATAGCTACCTAGTGAACACTCTGTACGGGAGGAATGCTTTATAACGATTACCTGCCAAAAGCACAAATTGAACAACATATGAAGGTGGTTCGCCATTCATCGCAATCAATTTCTGTGAGGACGTAACAATGTCCACCTACAGTTGTAGATGAGATAAAAATTCTTGCTAGTCGTTGCTTTTGCATTTAATGGGTAAAGAAACCTGAGCTGTGTAAAAACAAACGTTCATTTTCACTCCGCGACTGAAAACTCCACCTCCTACCGTGGGCCCACGCTTATACTCGACCCGAAAACAGTTTTGACCAACAACACAATGGCTGAGCTCGTGTATCTAAAGCTCATGTACATAAGTTGCTTGTTAGATGACAACACCGATGATTGAATAGAGCAAAACAAATAGTTTCTATCGCTACGTAAAAGCATTCTCTTACCGTTAAAAACGACCGAATAAGTTCCGCTTTGATGGCGTTTAGAGTTCGCCCTTCGACGGGAACACAGTATGTGTCATCCCTCTCAACACTTGTGCTCGATGTCAGCGACCCGAACCATGATTTCTTTACGAGGCTGAAAAAGTGCCATTATCGAGGAAGTCCCAGTAGAAGGTTGGAGACAAATATTCTTAGCTCTAAAAGATGCTTGCTATTTCGAATATGGTTAGGAAGCCGACATTGGGTGCTTTCAGAGTTCAACGACATGTACTGTTTCAACCGACCACCGACGGCGATGCCTGGCCACGTGTCGACAACGCGGAACAAATTACGTTCAGGGTATCGTATCCAGAGTTGTCAAAACGTGATCAGCAACGCAGTCGGTAGGTCGGTCGGTCGGATGGAACATTGCACGTCGTTGAGCTTTGGATGCACCCATCAGGTACGTTTCACGACTCCTCTTTTAGCACTTGAGCTCGATTTTCTATCGACTTTCGAGGAAGGGTTCGGCACAAAACCCGCTTCCGAAAGCAATGAAATCCTGCCACCGCCTACAGTTTGACTAGCTTTCCGTCTTGGGAATACTTACTCGGCATTAGAGCGACTTGGCCGTTATCTGGTACCAAATGGAAGTCACATAAACTTGATTTCACATCTCCTGAATGGCGAGAACTTTGATGTTTTGCTGAACGATTCAGCTCCTTGCACGCTGCACGGTGTTTCTGTCGACAAGACAAGGCGTCATTCTTGCTGCTCCTAGGTGGCTTTCGACTTCGGGCGGCACTATGTGCTTGTATCTATGCGAAATCGTTTGTACCATCTAACTCGCACCCCTTAAATTTAGAAATTCGTCCAGGTGTTAAGGTTTCGTGGATGCTTTGATGGCGTCAACCTCGTCTTGCTGCAAGATACAAATTCTCGAGTGTCTTGACAAAACCCTATTTGGAGTACTCGAAGCATAACGTGACACAAAAGAACAAGAACCACCCAGAATTTTCAAGATACCACGATTTATCGAATGTAAAAAATGTGCGTTGGGGAGTGGTTTAAAATAAAGTACCAATCTTGGTTGGAAGTGTGCTGCCAGACCGTTGCACACGTATAATGTTACTGATCATTTAGGATTGTTTGTTAAGTTTCCCATAGGAAACTCGAAATTTGCAGAAGTTATCTTAGAAAAAGTGGAAACGCGTACTTTATTAGACGGTACCATATATCTAGTCTCAGTAAAGCGTGAGATGAAACTAACTCTGAAAAGTTTCGAGTACCAGATGCAATACCTCTGCCACACCGCCACAATTCATAAACATTGGATTGGACATAATGTACCTTGCTTTTCGTTTTTTGCGAGACGGAGTAAAGCTGATCGGCTCAAGAATCACGCTACGGTTTCGAGTTGAGTGACAAGAGCATGGAGGAAAAATTGTATTACTGATATTTCCATTCAAATCAGATTCGCGTAATCACATTTTCTTTTTTAGAAGATCTGGTTCTATCAAGTCTATTTTGAGGTCAAGGATGATTAAGAGCTTTTCGATATATTCGAACCCCTTTCAGGCCACCTTTCAAGTTAACAAAATGTCAACCGGAGCTATTGAGAAGCTTCTACTATGGGAAGCGTGGTAAAAAGAGCTAGAACTTTGGTTGTACATCTGCACGATTTCAAAAAAGATTGAAAATGGGAAATGTTGAATATAATCACGAAACAAAGTTAATAAATGATCAAATTTTGTTGTTTTCGAAACCCGTTTTGGAAAATTGTGGCGTTTGGAAACTCAACTCGCAGAGGCTGGCAAACTTCAGTGAGGCCAGCCATCAGAAAGCAATGAGAGAATCAGCCCAAGTTCACGACATGTGCTGACCAGCTTTCGCCAAGTTCAGTGAATCACTACATTTAACGCCGACGTCGAAAGGTTCTAAAGCTATTTACCATATCATATGCTCACCAGGCAAAATCTCTCGTAAGCGTATTCATATGCAATCCATAATGAAGACGAAAGAGAAACCATGGCTCATATTCATTACTTGACATAAGACATATTTCATTGGTTGGAACGCCCTATTAAGTAGTCAAAACTTGATTTACTATCGAAAACTCAAACATGTGTAGGATTTTGAGAACGCAGGGTAGAAACTACATAACCAGGAAAAGATCATCACACAAAACAGACAAATGAATGACACAAAACAGACAAACGGGCACGAAAAGTGCTGCCTTGGTTAGTTGTGTCGCCTCAGTGGCCAATTGAATTACAGGGTCGTTGTTAACCGGGAGACGTTCGATTCTACCGCCGATGAAATCAGACCAGGCCGCACACGTCGCGCGCGGCACAGCCCACTGCAATCTGCAGTTGGATACGTCTCAACAGTGGGGTTTTGCGGTTCGAATTATTTCGCGCGGATATCTGAATACAATATCGAGGCAGGGATAGCCGAGTGGATAAGAGTGTACGCTCACGTCTGCACTTAGAGGCAGTGCGAGTTTGATCCCTGCCGATGCTCCTCCATGCCTTGCAAAAATTGCAAAAATGGCATTGGTACCAGCGTCGGGCCCATGTTGACAGGCCAGCTTATGGAGAAACCATTCACAACAAATATGTCTAATGTCTCAAAGAATATCAGTGATAAAGCTAGGACGTCACCCGGACGTAGCGCACAGGACCCCCGCCTGAGTTCTGTGGACAGTATGCGAGGGTTACCGAGGAGTGAACGACCTCGGCCATAGAAGTTAGTTTGAATAGGGACTATAAATGTGGGATCGCTTACTGGGAAGTCCCGAGAGGTCGTTGATCTTATGAAGCGCAGGAACATCCAAGTCCTATGCCTTCAGGAGACCCGCTGGAAGGGAGTGAAGGTCAGAGAAATTGGAGAGGGTGTCAAACTCGTCTACAACGGAGAGGACACTGAACGAAATGGTGTGGCCATAGCAGTAGCAGAGTCCCTGAAAGATTCTGTCACCGCCATCAACAAGGTCAGCAGTCGTATCATGGCGGTGAGGATAGACACGAAGGAGGGGTTCTCGACTATAATATCAGTGTACGCACCTTAAGCCGGCTGCCCCGTCTACGAAAAGGATGAGTCCTATCTGAACCTTGGCGAGGCCATCCGATCGGTTCCGGAGAGTATTACTTCACCATAGCAGGTGATCTGAATGGGCGGAACATGGAGGTAGAGGTATAGGAGTCAGAAACGAAGAAGAAGAGAGGGTCATTGCCCTGGCCATAGCCCACGACCTGGCATTCTGCAGCACCTTCTTCGCAAAAAGGAAGTCCCAGAAGGTTACCTACAGCAGTGGAGGGAAAGAAATGGAAATAGGTCATGTGCTAGTAAAAAGATCGCCCGCAAAACTGTAAAGGACGTGTATGTATGTATGTATGTATGTATGTATGTATGTATGTATGTATGTATGTTATGTATGTTATGTATGGGAGCAACCTACGCCAACACAAGAAGTGGCTTTGCGGATAGAAGAATAGGAGGAGTGATGCGCCATACGTCAGATTAAGCCGAGAAAGTCTCTGGACCGGACCGCTCTTTTAAGGCGGCGTTCTACACTATCGTAAAGCAGCTCACCAGGCATAATAGCAAGTTTCTGTACGCTCAGAAGATGTCGAATCAGTAGAAGATGTAAAATACGGTTCTTTTGTTCTAGAAAGGCGAGCGCGATCAAATGGGAAACTACCATCCATTTGCGCTCCCCTCGCAACCGTACATACTCTTCACAAAATTATATTTTAATCGACTCGTGAGGCAATTGGCCGACTGCCGAGCAGTCGAACAAGCCGGTTTTCGCAAGTGTTTCTGCTGTCTGGATTGTATCCACACTATCACGCAGGTGATAGAGCAGACCAGAGAATACAAACAAACAACGACTCCTCTGCTTTATCGACTATGCGAAGGCATTTGACAGTGTGGGGTTCAACTCTACCTGCAGCGCATTACGCCATGCAGGAGTCGACCCATGCTATTACATCAACGTGCTGGAACTATGCAATACCGATACATTTACCGCCATGCGCATGTTCCAACGAAAGCTGCGCGTGCCGACTGAGAAAGGAGTCAGGCAGGGTGATATCGCCTGAACTATTCGACACCGCACTCAACCACGCGATGTCGCAAGTGGACTGGAACGATGAAGGCATCAACATCGACGGCAACAAATTATCCAACTTGCATTTTGCGCATGATATCGTCCTCATTAACCAAGACCGAGAGGAGCTGCAGCAGATGGCGTAGGGGTTGGACGAAGTCAGCAAAGCCATTGGTTTCACGATGAGCAGAAGCGAGACAATGGTCATGCGCTACGAGTGGGCGGATGCGTCACCCATCACACTCAAAGGAACTACGCTACCCTCAATCGACTACTATGTGTACCTCGTCCGACTCATTTCCATAGACAACAAATTGCGTGCAGAGATTATGAGGCGCAGAAGATGCGCGTGGGCGGCAATGGGAAACATCAAGGCGGCGCTCACCTTGTATCAGACGATAAAATGCAAGCTGACTTTTTCGAGTCTACGGTATTGCCCGCACTCCGTAACGCATCCGAGGCGTGGACGGAGAACAAGGCGTCAACGTTAATGTTGATTCGCGCACAAAGAGCTTTGGAGCGGATGCTGCTGAAGGTCAACCGTGCTGTGCATAGAATTCTTAAGCTTCGCAGTGCAAACATGCGCTCAATGTCCCTCATTCGTGATGCCGTGAAGCGCAAAGAAACAATGGGCAAGACACGTGGTAAGACGCACTGACGACCGGTGGACCACTCTTGTTACATTCTGGTACCCACGTGAGGTTAAACGCGCATTTGGCCGTACTGCAAGAGCTGGAGTGACACAAAAGAAACTTTAGGGAAACGTTGAGCAACACTGGTCGTCAAAGCGCTCAAGATCGCCAAAAATGGAAGGGAGCGTGTGCTCACCGCTTAAGATTAACCGCAATCAGCCGACAACGAGCTCCAAGTATCCAAGTAAACAAGAATGCTTTTCAATTTTCTACGAATTGAGTGTGTTCCCCTATCTGTATATTGAATAGGCGAGCCTTCTCATACTAGACCACGACTCATGAAGGTGGTACTCCTTAATTCCAATTACAGAAATGAACTATTCGGCGTGCTCCTAATCTAAGGTATTCTCCGTTTAAGTGCACATTTATTCGTCCTTCCTTGCGTAAGGCTGAGAGGGATAGGCTTCAGTCTTAGAAGCAGGGCCCCAAGGAGTATCGTCTCAATACATCTGATGTCCCAACTACTGCCCCCAATGCTTTTGTTTCGCCTCATTCCGGTTCTAATAAGTCTAAGAAATCTACGAGTGCTGCTTCGGTTTCCAATACGCCCAATTTAGACATGTAGCTACTTCGCCAAGTTGGGTCAGTAGTTATAAGTGCTTAATCAACAACATCAGGTCGCTTTTGAGAAAATGCATCTTCTCTTGCTTTCTTACTGACAAATGAGTGTTATGACCTAGTGGCCCTGACTGAAACTTTGCTAAAGTCTGGACTTAGTAGTTTGACGTTTCTTGGCATTCTGGGTCACGAGTACACAATGGTTCGCTGTGGCAGAGCACGAGAAATTGGTGGTGGAGTCGCGTTTTTATTCGGAAAATTCTTTTCCCCCATTTTATGTTTGAGGAATCAGTCATAGACTCATACGAGCTACTTTGCTGTGATTTCGATTTTGTTATCAAGCTTTGTAAATGTGGATGTCTACATCCGCTTAGGAGCTCGTTCTGTCGAATCACTGAGGAAATACAACTTTTTTGTCGAAAAGAAAGTGATTAGTTTGGATGGCAAGACCGCCTATTACAGGATGCTATCTGCTAAGCTTAAAAATCGGAATCACATTTCTGCGCTGAGGGACACGAAGGGTAACGTTATCTTCACGGAAGAAACAAAAGCCGATGTGTTGGCAGAATATTTTGTTTAAGTTTAGGCTGTTCCGCAAATGTCCTCGGACCAAGGCGGCTCCTCAGTGACGCTTTTTCTCATCATGAATCAGTGCTACGTTTTCATGAAAAAGAAGTCTTAGACTACATACGAAAAGGGGCCAGACTTTTACTCCTTTACCCCGGATGGTGTGCCCTATATTCATTGTATCGTGTTTCGATGTAATTGTTAGTCCTCTCAGATACATTATGAACCTTACACTTATCAGAAGTTCCATGCATCTGAGAGCATTTGTATATAAATACGATAATGAAGAATCAACCATATGATGTTGCAAGTAATTACAGGCCGATCAGTATCACTTTTATCATTGCCAGGTTGCTCGAAAGACTGCTAAAAAAGAGAGTTTCGGAACACATAGACCAACATCGCGTCATTAGCCCAAGTCAGCCTGCCTTTGTTCAATATGAGACAACGATAACTCAGCTCTTTGAAGCGTTTAATGATTGGACCTTAGGCATTGATCAGAGGAGAGATGTTCACATCATCCACTTTGACTTTATGAAGGCATTTGACAAAGTGCCCCATAACAAACTGTTCTCCAAGCTGGAAAGTGTAGGGATTAAGGGCCTGCTACTGAGATGGTTGTGTGAGTTCCTCACTAACCAGACCTTTCAGGTCCGCACCAATGATTCTTTTTCTTCTATCTGAAGGGCATGGAGTGGAATTTTGTAAGGTGGCGTACTCTCGCGCTAACTTTTTAGCATATATACTGTTAGGCTTAGTTCGTTGATTATCCCCCTCCGAGTAGAGTGTGAGGTCTTTGCGGATGTTTTTTTTTCTTCGCTGTCCTCATCTACGCAGTCTCCAAGCTTCTGCTACCATATTGACGAGAGAGTCCTTCTGTTAGTTGACAGGATTCCTAATTCGGGTTTATTATCTCAAACAATCTTAATTTTGATGACCATATAAATATGATCAATAGCAAGACCTCAATAAAATTCACAATCTTTAAAGGTGTTAGCTGTAGGGATCGCAGGTTCTCCTCTGAGCTCACAAGAATAATATTCGTCCTGTGTTAGAATATGGGATCGTTATATATTCTCCTCGCAAACTGTCACTTGTCAAAGCAATCAAAAAGTTCAAATTACCAGGAAATTGTTGATTGGAATTCACGGCTACAACTATGCTAAAATACCTGATTTCTCGAGGGGTAATGAAATGCTAGGTTTGTTTTGTATCTCTAGTTGCTTTTCATTGTTATTTCTTTCGTTTTGGTGATTCGGACTTTCGGACCAACCGTTAAACTCTCGTTTTTCGGAATTCTTACATCTTTTTCTAGTTCCACATGGTGCTTTGCTCATATAATCAATCAATCAATCAGTCAATCAATCTGCATTCTGATGCCATAAACTTACTTTCCTATGAACACTTGTCATTTCCTTCTAAACTAGTAAGAAGTTCTCGAGCCGCCTGGCATCTTTCTTCTGTTCGAATCTTTTGTTCACTTGGAAGTGAGATTCAGTCGATACATAATCACCACCCTTGGCCACGGATCGGCTATCCCCATCAACTGATATATCGGGAGTCAAGGGAATCGCTACCAATCGCTCCCCAATTTTCGTAAGCTGTCCTAAGCTAGGACTGCTCAAAGGAGACGAAATAAGTGGTGAAGGGAGTAAAGGCAATGCCCGGGTAATAAGTTGGATACGTTCCAGCCAGCTACTCGAATTTCTCAAGGGTCTCGCGAAGTCGCAGTGGAGTTTGTCGCACAAGCTTGCCTTGGCCATATTTTTCGAGCAGACTGTGGAACCGATTGGCGTCATATTTGTGATAACAACCCGTGATGCACTTCTCGCAGGCCTCATAACAAGCAAAGAAGACACTTCTGAGGGTGAACCCCCGACATGGCTCGCGTCGGAATGTCTGCTGTTCGTGGAAGCCATAAAATATAGTGCGTGTGACACTGCTAAGAACCCCACTCCCATCTCGACTATTCAGGTCTTTCAGAAACTGCTCTCGGTGAGGACCGGGAAGAAGAGACCGAAAACTGGACACCTAAGTGAAGCACGTGCTATTGTTCAATGCAGAGAGGCACATCGGGTCAGCTCCTCAATCATTTGGACTATGGCGCAAGGAATTAAACAAATGATAGTCAAATGGTGTTATCTGGAAAACAGGCCTGTGCAGGAAAATTTCGTAACGGTGATGGCGTAGTCTTGATAGAAGATTATGCTTTCTGATTGGTCAGTGCATGTCCCTTTCTTGAAGAACCGCAACTAGTCCAACAGGCTGATTGCAGTATTTGTCAGCCGTGATTGTTTCACAGGTACCGCAATTGTTCTATGCGAACCTCTCCTTAAAATCCTCCCAAGTACGTTTAAGCGGCAAAAGTTATATTATAAATACAGTACCATATCTTATGCTCTACAGATAGTATGTCCTCTGACTACCATCTAGGCTGTTCCTTACATAATAGCCTGTTTAGAAAAGACCCAATGCCGGAGAACTTCCTTATTTTTAACATCTTCTTGTTATGTTACTATCCAATTACCATACGTATTAGTATGCCAACCAGTGCTCAAATAGTTATTTTGAGTGCCCAATCTTGATATTGGAGTTACTAACATTAAAGGTCTCGCCGCTCATCTCGCTCATCATTGAACAACCTAGCCGTCCTCCGCTCATCTCGTGCCAAATTTTGACTAAAGTTCTTTAGCTAGAATCGGAGTCTCTAATCATTCGGATTATTCGTAATCACTCTGAAGTTTTCAAGATAAGCACTCTGCTGGCTGAATTCTCGGCAGCGCTTTTGTAGTCATTCGTAGCTTGGGAAATCCTTTTTCAATTATAACAATCCAAATAATCGAACAGTTGTACTAACTCGGTAGTGTCTATCATCTGACCCTCATCAACATCCTCTGAAGTGCCAGTTGACAACTTTCGGCGGTGAAAGCGCGGAGTTCCGAGGAAGGAGTTCTTTATAGTGCTCAGCCTCGATTTCCAAGGGGCATTTGATGCGTTAAGACCAGTTTGGCTGTTCCCTAAAACGAAAAACTTTTAGTTTCATTCGCAATTTCATCTTGTTTTTGAATGATCTATGAGATTACGGCTGTAATTCAATTTTGAATCGTTGTTAAGCACGCAGATTAAAAGGACTAAGGGCAAACTTGTAAGTGACCTCGACTACGAATGTGTCTAGCACACTCAGGATGATGCAGATAATTACGTCATTTTATTTACATGAATATTAGATTGCGTGGCAACGATAGTTGCGAGGCAGGCTTCGTATCTTACAAACTGCGGGCAATGTAGTCCACATACGCTTCGAATTGAAGCAGTAGTCAAATTGGTTTTTGTACACAAATCGTGCTTGAATAATATTCACTCTCACTGACCTGGTACCAGAGTCATGTGCTTCCTACCACAAGTCATTGCGTGGACCGCCTACGGATTTGAACCGACTTTACAATTTTGGATAAAAAAAGGGGGGGGGGGTAAGGATAAGGACTTCTGAAAACGGAGTTGGTTAACCGCTAAGGGAGAGTAGTACAATATCAAAAACTAACATTGAAGTAGGGCAACAGTCAGTCCTGCCAATCCAAAAAAATCGTAACAGTCAGAAATGAGACAAGGTGATCGTAGAACGGTTTCTACCATAACACTCTACTAGCCTATTGAGGGTACATTTTCAACGGTAACTAGGTTTTTGAACACGACGCCTTCAACCACTTCATGGTAACTTTGCTAATGTCATTAGGGTTAACGACAGTACGGTAGCAACGGATGTCTACCAATAATTTCGTCAGACGAAGCTTTCCGGGTGGTCGAAAGTTATCGTACCGCGTAATAGCCATTCGATCGAGCTATTCGTGTACTATTCCCTACAACTCTTTTCGCTCCCATTCGACTCTCGTAGAATCTCGGCATTTTCCTTTACACTACCTCACATGGGTAAAGGTCCACCTATGATGGCCCTAGAACTCGTACTGTTTTTGGGGAAGTCTCTAATTAAAAATTGTGACAAGTATCAATCGAATTAGCATACGTCGCCTGATTTCAAACAGGAAGGCACTATATTTCTTACGTTCATTTTCGAAAATGTCTAACTGACATAAACTCCACTAAACAAAACAATAAAATTAACAACGAGAGATGAACAAAAATTTAATAACCTCTAGCTCCTCCATCTGGATAAGTTTTAAAGCACAAAGATCATCAATAAGCCCTCTGTCAATTTGGAACCATGCTTTGATGATGGCTTCTTTAGCTGCTTGACCCCTGGAAACTGGCAGCCAGTGGCGTACATCTGACCATCATGAACCCATACGTTTTTATTGGATTGAGGCCAGGTCTCATCGCGAGAAAAGCCAGATGGACGAATTCACAACGCCTAACCCTCTCTTGGTTGCTTCGGCCGACATGTTTCGGGGCGTTATTTTCCATGGAAATAGTTTTCTAGCTGATTTTGGCACCAAAAATTAAGGAGCACGTGCCTCATAGCAACCTCGTAGCCGGCGCAGATAATATTTTTCGATACGAAGCAAAATGACAGCCGCATCCCCGATGTGATTGCTGCCCGAACCATCAGGCCGTCTCTCTTGAAGTTCCACCTTCCAAAAAAACGTCTTCTTCTCAAGGTCGGGAAAATTCGATTGTCGCCCGATTCGTTGCAGTTAAATGTCTTCTAGCCTTTGAAGATCACATGCGTGTCTCGTCGACCCTAAAATTTAGCAGGTTTGCGGGCATGTTTGATCGATTCACCGTAGCCACAAGTTGATCTATTTTCCAAAGCTCTGCAGGAGGTGGTCCTTCCAGAACTAAGGGTACTACAGCTCGTCCACCAAGCTTGTGATCAGTCAATATCAATACGCCGATTTTATTTCGATGTTGATAAAAAGCTGTACAATGAGAAACAATCGATAAGCGCCTTTCTGACGATGATGAGGAAAGGGAGCTGAGCTACTGTGAGGCGAAATGGGGTCAACAGTATTGTTCACCAGTGTTCTGAAACTTTCCTTCTCTACATTAGAGAGAACAACAGCAGACTCCATATTGAGTAAACAATAATGTGTTGTCTTGGCATGCTATCGGGGCATAATTCTAAAGGGCTTCAAATTGAATCACAGCCCTGCTGTAAAACGCGATTTCTATTTTTATTCATATGTCATAGAAGAATTGTGGATATAAAGCAGAGAGCGAACACCATAGGATTAAAACTGCATCAGCGAGTAGAAGGCACTGACAGTACGTGTCTAGCCTTTCTGATAGAATATTCGGTCCAGAAATAGTGGAATGGAGCGATAATACGTCCAAACGCATTCACCAACGGGCTCGGCTGGTTCAAACGCTTACTGCAGGAACCTCCCATCCACTGCCTTTGGTGAGATATGGTCATAATGCACAATATTCTTCCAAGCGTAAATAGGATCGCTCACATCAAAAATTACCCATGTACTCGCAGTCCCGTTCTCAAAAGCATTATATTCCGGATAACTCAAAGTGTCCCACTTGTCGACAGCCCCTCTACGACGGTGGTATAAACTTACCGCGTGAAAGATTTTATGCTTGCCTCTTCTTTCATTTTCACTTATTGCTCTGTCTTAAAATTCTGGCTCTTCATCGAGAGGGCATGCCACTTCTCTTTCACACGTGTAAAGATACAGAAATACAAGTCGACTAATTATTCATGACACAATGCGTGTATATATTAGTAGGGAGTCTTTGTAACACCCGCTAATCGACGAGTAAAATGCCTGCGGGAAGCAACTAATAACCTTGCTATGTCAGCTTTCACGTCGTTCTTCTTACTTAGCCCTTTCCCCTTTGTTAGTTCGCAATTTGACAACCATATACCACGCACTTCGCCCTTCACAACATTGTTGCTAAGGTAGCCATATGTTCAGAGTGCTTGCAGGATTTTCGAATGTTTGAAAGTACTCTCGGAAACTCAAATCAATACGAGTGACTGTCTTTCATCGAAAAACGACCTGATTTACAGAGCTACAGTGTTACAAGGCTTCAACCTCAATTGATTATCATGGAAAAGGAGTTGTTTCGAAATGGAGGGGCTGGAGGCAAAAGTTCTAACACATCTCGAGATCAGGTGAGTCAGCAGAAAACAAGGACAAAGTTGTACTGCTGTGAGTCAACGGACCGAACAAAGGAGGTTTTCTCGCCAGTTGAGCGTACCACAGATGGGCGGTACTTGATATAAGAATAGCCGCTCGATTTCAGGAAAACCTATAGAACGAAAATTATTAGTATAAAACTGAGAAAGATTCACGTTGTGTGTACTCGAAAATCCTTCTAAGAAGATGGGGTGGGAGAGAGGGAGTGACGGAAGGAGGATTGAGAGGGGGGGGGGGTGGGTAGGAAGAAGAAAGTCGAACATTCATTCGGAGGTATTTACGAGAAAAAACAATGACTTCTATCAAACATACCAGGTTCCGAGAACATGGATTGGGGTAACCAAAAGAGCAGAGGTGAACTGATCACAGTGATCACAGTAGTCAGGGGATGAGCCCAGATGGGCGTAGCCATAAAGCAAAATTACACACTGTGGACCAAAGCGTTTGAGACCCTATAGAAAGCGCACAGAGACTAGCAAGTGATAACCAGTTGAACGTCAAGGAAGGTAGAGGCTACTAAGCGCGTACCCGTTTCGGCGCGACTCGAATCGAAAATGGGCAGAAACTACCATACTCGCCGTAAGAACTCAAAAATACCGCGAATTCGCGTCTTTTCTCGTCCTTTATTCATAAAGCTCTTTAAAATGAAGTAATCGAGGGGAAAAATACGTTGAACTCAGCTCAACGAGCTTCACAAGTTGGTGTCCTGAAAGGTTAAAAAGCTTTATTTTGGATTGCGCCATGCACTTGAGCTCCATCCGAAAAGTGATTGCATGCACATGAGATGCACGCTTTAGTGCTTGTAGGGACTCATTGGTCCCTGAAGATGAGCTGTTCAGAATTTGCTTTGGATTGCGCCACACATTCGACTGTACTCAGTACAATGTGGAAATAATTGCTGGTTTTGTCCAGTCTCCCTCGCTCATTTCTAATGTGGAGGCCCTAGATAAGTGCATCTACGGTTCCTGCACTTAACATTCATCATTACAGCTTCCACTGAGAATATGGCATCAATTTATGGCATCATTTTTTTTAAAATAACGGAGTCGATTTTTTTGACGTTTTCAAAACCTCGGAGGAATTTATCTTCGGAATCTGAGGAGATGGTGTTGAGGACCCCACTGTCGTAGACATCTCTTTGTTGTCTGCGAGCCTGTAATAGCACACCCTATCATAGATCAAAATTTCTAACTTGGTTTCCCTCCAAACTTCGAACTTTGTCAAGCCCAAATCATAAAACAATGTTTTTTGCCTTCCCGTTGGCCTTTTTATAGCTGCGTTGTACACTGTTAGATTCCCGCGAAAAATCCTATCGAATGATATATAGGTCAACCCGTGAAGAAAAACTCCCTCCACAACAACTTTCTGCAGATGGCCTGTTTCTGAGCGGTTTCCTGCAGGGCGTGTTTGGATGCGCATGCGGCAGGGTACTGTAGTGGCGGGAATTCGGAGGCTTTCGAATGATAATTATACTAGTGGGAGATTAGATGTGCTGGTAGCGGGGTACTGAAGTGGCGAGAAGGGGGGTTGGATCGATTAATGATTACTTTAGTGGGGGGTCAGATCTGCAGGGGACGGAGTACTGTAGTGGCGGGAAAGTGGGGCAGTTTGTATAGAAGTTTTGAGACAGTTTGGAGGAGCGGTTTCCATTGTTCATTTATAATGTGGAGGCTGTAGATAAGCGCATCTACGGTCTCTGCACTCAGCAATTCTCCTTACAGGTTCCATCGAGAATATGACATCAATTTACTGCAAAATAAGGAGTCGATTTTTTTGGCATTTTCAATTTTCAAAGAAATCTTTCATCCAGAACCTGAGGAAGCGGCAGCGAGGCGCTCCACTGTCGCAGACATCAGGCAGGCATTTGTTGTCTGCAAGACTTTTATGGTACACTCTATCATAGATCAGGATTTCTCTCTTGGTATGGCCCCATACTTCGAACTTCGTCAAGCCCAAATCATAAAACAACGTTTTTTCCCTTTCCGCTGGGGTAAAAACAATCCTTAGATGGCACTCTCCACGGAGGATCTAACAGTATACAATTTGATTGCAAAAATTCAAGCGGCTAGGGAAAAAACATAATTTTGCAATTTGAGCGTGACGATAAGCGAAGTTTGGAGCCATACCAAGAGAGAACTGTTGATCTTGGATAAGGAGTACCATAATAGCCTTGCAGAACACAAAGTTCAGTCTACAATAGTGGATTGCCTCGCTGCCGCCTCTTCAGGTTCCGGAAAAAATTCCTCCAAAAATTGAAAAATGTCAAAAAAATCGACTCCTTATTTTGCCGTAAATTGATGTCATATTCTCAATGGAACCTGTAAGGAGGATCGTTGAGTGCAGAGACCGTAGATGCACTTATCTACGGCATCCACATTATAAATGAACGACGGAAACCGCGTTTTCAGACCGCCTAAAAATTTCTATTCAAACTGCCCCACTTTCCCGCCACTACAGTACACCGTCCCCTGCACATCTTATCCTCCACTAAAGTAATCATTAGTCGGTCCAAGCTCCCTTCTCGCCGCTTCAATACCCCGCTACCAGCAGGTCTAATCCCCCATTCATATAATTATCATTTGAAAGCCTCCGAATTCCCGGCACTACAGTACCCTGCCGCATGCGTATCCAAACACGCCCTGCAGCCTCCAACTCAAAAAAGGAACGATGGAGACCGAACAAAACCAACAATCATTTTCACACTGTACTGAGCAAAGACGAGTACGTGGCACAATCCGAAGCAAATTTTGAACAGATCGTCTTCAGCGACCAATGAGCCCCTACAAGCACTAAGCGTGCACCCCACGTGCGTGCAATCACTTTTCGGATAGAGCTCAAGTGCATGGCGCAATCCAAAATAAAGCATCTTCATTATTTTAGGGCATCAACTTGTAGAGCTCTATGAGCAAATGCAACGGTATTTTTGATTTATCAAGAAAAGACGAAAAAGACGCGAATTCGCGGTATTCTCGTGGATTTTCGAGTTCTCGCGGCGAGTACTTTAATTGGAGTCCGAAAAGCCATGGTTTAAGCCTAGCAAAAAGATCGTAAAAGACGGTGGTTGCGTTAGTGTGGGCAGGGCCTAAATTGAGCTTACCAGCTCTATGAGTAATGTTCTAGAATTCGGCAGTAGATAATGCGGGCGGAATATTCAGTAAATAGGTGGGTTGAAAAATAAAAGATATATCGAAGGGTTCTGTGATAATATAGACTAGTTAGAAAAGGTTATATAAATGGACTTCATTTCTCTGAAGGTGAGGGAGCCCACAGTACGGCAGCATTGAGTAGGACTACTCGGCAGAGGCTGCTGAAATATCAGGGTCAAATAGGCTGCTTGAAAGGAGAACGACTAAGACGGCGATTGGATTGGGGAGAAATCGCCGACCGAAAGCTGCCGGTGCCTGCCCAGAGACGCAGGTGGATTTAGCGAATACACTCCCTGTTTCTGCCCTGGGTCGGTAAAGCTTCTGTACCTCACAGATACCTCTGTATCCATGCGAGTCTGCTGGTGTAGTTGGTATCCTGCCCACCAACTCAACCAAAAGCTCGCATTCGAGCGACTGGGAAGCATTCGGAATTTGGGATAGCCCGGCTAGCTACCCGGAGTCGAACCGGCCCTCACGTTAGAGCTTGCTGAGCTATTCACGGGTAGCCATATGTCAAAGACAGTGATATAATGAGCCTTATACCTCTGAGTCTGAGGGAGCCCTCAAGACGGCAGCATTGGGCAGGACCGCTCGGCAGGGGCTGCTAAAATCTAAGAGCCTAAACAGGTTGCCCAAGAGGAGAATGACTAGGATAGCGACGTCCAACGCATGGACGTTTGCATTGAAAGCGTGTGTGGAATATTTGATGATGCAAGCTAGAAAGAGCAAGTTCGACGTCATCGGACTGACCGAGACCAAAAGGCACCGCACGTTCCACGCCATTTCCGAAACTAGGGAAGGGCTGCTCTTCGAAACATGGGGCAGCGAAGGCGTCAGCGGTGTAGGTGTCCTCGTCAATATGCACTTGATCATGAGCATCGATTCGTACGAAAGCTGAATCACTCGGATCTGAAGTTCGCGATAAAGAAGATTTTCCTCAATCTCAGCTCTGACAATCTTCATTGCCTATACACCAACACCAAGCAACGAAGGAGAGGAGCTAGAAGGGTTCGGTATGGACTTGGAAAGGCTGCACAGAAAACCACCTTTTTTTCAAGGCCATCGTCGGTAGTTCCAACGTCAAGACTGGCCTCAGAATAGCGGCTGAAGAGCTCTACATCGAAACTTACGGGATGGAGTAAAACGAGCAGTGTGAAAGACTCTAAGTTAATCATCTATTAGCTGTGGAAATGGAAGTCACTTGGTGGACAGTTGCATAATGAAATAGACCACATCACCTTCGATCGGGGATCCAGAATTCTGAATGGGACCGGATCATCGCCTTCTTTGCGCTATCTTCTGTTTCTCAAAGGGTGGAGAGAATGCTACGGAATTTAGTGAACGAAGCCTCATGATCCTTCAACTGGAACCACCTCACTTCCCTCCGAGTTTCTGAAGGGATTCCTCTATCGACAAGATCGATGGAGATTACAACCGGCTCGTCGAACATCTTCACGCTAGTTCCTAGAAAGCAGACAGTCCACAAGTAGCCGAGCGCCGAGTCTCTCTTTGGAGACTCTTAAACTAATACGCCAGCGTGGAACCGCGCGAGCTACAGGCAGCCACCAACAAAAATCCAAAGTTGCGAAGCTGCGCAGAGAAGCGATAAAGGGAGATCTTGTGAGAGAAGAGCAGCAGTTGTGGACGAGTCCGCTGAGGCCGGAAAGAGCACTCGCAAATCCTGGCGGAGCTTCGTCAATTATAAAATCTAGATGATTCCCCTCCGCTGTCCTGACGGAACAGTTCTCGCATCTCGAAAAGCAATGGAGAAGTTTATCTACGTTTTCTACTCGCATCTCTTCGACAATCACGTCTACATCATCTTAGACAAGGCGAATATATCGCTCCTTCGGCTCTACCTTTCGAAATCCGACCTTCCATCACGCCCATGTCTATCATCTGTATTTTCTAGAGGGGGCGCTAGTAACGTCTCCACAGCTAGAGTGGCTCAGTGAAAAGAAGAAGTAAAAGGTGAATTAAAGTTTTTTTTTTGAAAATCACTAGTTGAATGAAATGGTTACTTGTCTAGAACCTAGACTTAATATTGGCTTCCGAGATCACCTCAAAACGCAGAAGAATTAATCTTATTTTCTAAAAGTGCACTTCCAAGGACTTACATAGGTAAAATCCATCTTTGACCCATTGGCGACCACGCTTTTATATTATCCCTACATTAACCTTTATTTTCTCTTACATCTCTAGTTAGAAACGAATGATTCCTGGACCGCAATGCTTCAAGATTCTCCAGAAGGCTGTGAGCTAAGCTTATACATGACAACATGAAAATATTATAGAAACACCTGAAAAATAATATAAATACCCCAGAGCCAAAAATGTGCGCCCTGGCATCAGGACGCATGGTCGCTAACGTGTTAAAAACTACTAAGCATCATGAAATCAAAAATCTAACAAGTTTCACATCGAATTTCGAACACAAACAAAACAACTACTTGGCAACTAAATTAGCTATCGAGCTCGGACGGACAAGGCAGAGCATTGAACGAACTTGCTTCGATGTATGTCATCGACCGAGCATTCCTATTAAATAAGCACTTCAAATTGAATGGACACAGCTCCTACATACATGTTTTCTATCAAGCAGATCCTTCTGCGGAACAAGATGTTTGGTTTCTATGATTCTATGTTCTACGTAGAATCTGTATCCTACATATTTTAACTAGAAATAAGACCATCATTTCATAAATTCGTATCTGTTTTTATCATACATAGTAATTCTGTAGAACGATTGATGCACCGTCTTTTCCACAGGCGCTGGCTGACGCATAGTAACTCAAGTATTCGCTTCCAACAATTTTAGGAAGTCGGCGGCTTGAAAATTTTGAACATGCACATCTCTAACGTTTCCAATGTAAAAATCTCTATTCATCCCATCTTCGCTTGCAGGACACGCAATATTGCATTCTTTTTGTTCAGAGTTTCAGTGAAGAAGTCTGATCACTGCACTGACGGCCGCCTGGTGTTCGTTTGTCGTTCCGAGGATTTCAGTCAATATTCGCCCTGTTCCAACAGTCATCACGATTCGCAAAGTGTGTCCAGCCCACCTGATCTTCGATTTTTTTGGCGTGATCAACAAAATCTCTGATCTTGGTTCGATGATGGAGCTCGGAACTCTGGATTCCCTTTTGCACTTGCGTGAATTGTTGCTGTGGAAATCCCAGCAACATTGGCAACTATCTAACTAACTACAACTATAATATAACTGTAATTTGAAACTATTACTATATCTATTATCCAACTCTCTAATTATGTGCGTGTTGCTCCGCAAGAAATATTGGCGACTGCCGCCCAATCTCCCTCCATTGGGTTACCAGGGTGTTCCTACTAAATACACTAGAACACTTCGTAAGCTCTACAGCAACTTCACGACAAGGATCTTGAAAATCTATAAAGTCATCATTAACCCATTGACGACCACGACGTTTTGCGGGAAAAGCGCCGCGAGGGATCAGGAATTTTCGTCCACCCGCGACTGCAGCCCTCAACTGGATTTCATGGTCCAGCATGACCGTTTTTGATGTTTATAAGAGAAAATTAAAAGTTTTTATGAATGTTCCATCAAATGGGTTTGGTAAGAATGCCCACATTGAGTGCTTACTGATCTTTATTATGGAATCGGCGCTAATTCTAGTGGTCATTCAATTATGAGTGCAATCATTAAAAGAAATCGTTTCGGGGAACTTTTAATTGATTGCGTTGGGAGCTTTGCGTTTGGTCGATAACAACGAAAATGCTAATGACGACCGTGCAGTGGCAGTCCACATGTGGACTGCATGGTCGTCAATGGGTAACCCTAAGAGGGGGGTTTGGTGGAGCGATACCATTTCGCCAAAACGTATCAGTGCCGCCCTCACTAAAAGCACGCGCCATATAGGATCGGATGACTTGGAAGTGATGGTTGACGGTCGCTACTCACACAACCTCCGCTTTGCATACGACCTGCTCATAATACCGAGCAGCCAGCAAGACGAACGGATGCTGATCCCGGCTCAAGACAATTCAACCAAGGCAATGTTTATGAGAAACGGATTGCTACCTGATGCTCCCTTTACGCTAAATGGTAAGAGCATCTCCGAATGCTCGAGCTACGTGTACCTAGGTCGAGAAGTCAACATGATGAACGACCCAGCTCCGGAGTTGAGCAAAAGAGAACGCGTCGCATGGGGAGCACTAAAGACTACTGAGGGTGACATGAAGAAGACAAAGAACGTCCGGCTCCGCCTGAATCTTCTCAAAACTGCGGTCCTTACTTCTTCGATATATGCCTCGGTTACTCAAGTTCTACGAAATGAGAATAAACTTTCTATCAGCGTTATTTAACGCGCTGTGGAAAGGACGATGCTCAGAATTTCCCTATTCACGCGAGTGCCTAAGGGAATCCAGAGATCCGCCAACGAACGAAGATCAGGGATGCTGTTGATTATTCCATAGACGTGAGGATAGGTGGTCCGGACACACTAGGTGAGAATGGCGATGAACCTTGAACCAGAGCGGTTATCGACTGGAATCCTCGTAACGTCAAACGAACACCAGACGGTCGCCACGGTACTGGTCACACTTTCTAACGAAAGCCTCCAACGAAAAGAATGCATTGCTCCGTTACCTTTGGAGGACGATCCAGTGGACTATTCCGGCTCGCGATAGGGACGAGTGGAGGTTCTTACACTGCGACAGGGATGAATGGAGGATTTTACACTGGAAACGTCAGAGATGTGCATGTTTAGAATTTTCGAACATTCGATAACTACACCGACTCCCTAAAATTGTTAGAGGCTTCCATAGAGTAGGTTAAGCGTAAAAGGGTCATTCTGCTTACAATAATAAGAACATGCAATAGAAGCAATACGGCCTTATCGTTGAGTACTTGAGTGATCATGCGTCAGCCAGCTTCTGTGTAAACGACGGCGCATCAACCGTTCTACAGAAATTTTATGATAAAAACAGATGATAATTTATGAAATGTTTGCCTTATCTCTAGTTCAAATATGTAAGACAGGGATTCTACGTAAAAATAAGACTATCAATTCATGAGATAAAATTTGAATGTATGGCTTATTCTCGATAGAAACGAAACCAAACATCTTGTTCCTCGGAGAGATCTACTTGATTGAAAATATATGTATGTAGGAGCTGTGTCCATCTGTGTCCATTCAATTTGAAGTGCTTATTTATTAGGAATACTCGGTCAATGACAGACATCAAAGCAAGCTCGTTCAATGCTCTGCCTCAGCCAGCTCAGCTCGATGGCTTACTTAGTCACCGAGTGAATTAGAAGGACAGGAGCGCTGTTCTGCCTGTGTTTGAAATTCGAAGCGAAATTTGTTAGCCGATTCTCATAATGCTCAGGAGCTTTTCACCTTTCAGAGAGTTTCACTTTCACTTTCACATAGGTGAAATCCACTTTCACAGAGTGAGTGGATTTCACCTGTGAGAGTTTCCAAAAGTGTACTTCATATAAAAAAAGACATTGATTTATCTGAGTATTGAGACGATGTCAGAAGCCCATATTAAAATATTAAGTCCTGGTCCTGCACAAGTAACCATTTCTCGCTACCGATAATTTCTCACAAAGAGTTTTCTATGAATACTCTCTAATAAGTGTGCAATACTTTCTGAACATTGGAGGTCTTACATGGAAAAGCAAGAACACGTGTGCTTTCGAAGACATGCAGTGTGTCGGATTTTGAACGATTAATCACCTTTCCCTTATGAGCTCAGGTGTACAGATTGCAAAGTATGGTTGTAAGGAATGTTCTTGCCGTCTCCGAGCACATGCTATATAAATTCAACTTTTGGCGGCTGTCAAATCAGATCAATCGATGTGTTGTGCTTCTTAGATTAGCCATAAGTTGCTGTTTTTGTCAGAGCACTTTCTACAAAATTCCTTAGAGTTTTTTATAAATTCAAGACGTTTCTTTCAAAATGGTTGAGATTGATTTTCGAATGGTTTTACTTAACGAATTCAAGCTTTGTCGAACTGCGAAGAGGCAGCCACAAACATCAACGTTGCATGGGGAGAAGGCACTGCATCGGAGCGATCGGTTCATCTCTGGTTTCAGAAGTTGAGGAATGATGGCGAGTAACTGAACGGCAAAGAGCGAGTTGGTCGAGCAACATTAGTTGGTCACGATGACCTGCTAAGAATAGTCGATGAAGATCGACGTCAACCATTGAGGGAGGCTACCAAGCATATGGGCGTTTCCCATACAGCCGTAGCTGACCACCTCAAGCAGCTAGAATGATGAAGAAACCTGACAAGTGGGTGTCACACCAACTCACGAAGCAACAACAATTAAGGCGCCTATAAATTTCAAGTTCTTCGCCGAGAAGGAATGATATTGAACATTTTCTTCGTCGTGTTGTAACTTGTGATAAGAAGTGGATCACATTTGACAATAGAAAACATTTTTCTAGGTGGATAGGTGAAGATGAGCCTCCAAAACTTTCCCCAAGCCAATTTCACACGTCAAGAAGGCAGTGCTCACAGCTTGGTGGCCCAGCCATAGACTAATCCACTGCTTTTTTATTCGTCCGATCGAACCCTTAATGCATAGTTCCACTGTGATAAAATTCATGAGATGTACATGAAGCTAGAGCGAGTGCAGCCAGCACTAGTGAAATGCTGAGTCACAAATCGTCTACCAAAATTTGAACGAGCTGCGGATCAAGCTCTCATTCATCCAACTGTCTTTCATTAATTCAAACATCTGGACGACTATCTGAAGGATCGAGAATTGGAAATATAATAGAAGCGACGTGAAAGCCACCTCTCTCGAAATCGTAGAATCCAGCTAACCGGGCTTCTATGAGAATGGAGTGATCAGACTTGTGTATCGTTGGCAAAGATGTGTAGAATTGAATGGGCTTACATTGAACAAAAATGTTCACTTTGTGATGTGTCATGATTTTTTTTAGCTGTCAAAGCGGCAAGAAATTCCTCTATAACATAATATAAAGAAGTGTTACTTCTGAAGTGCATGTATATCATCCACTGGGAGTAAGAACTAAGTGTATTTGCTATCTTTCAGCTAAACAGTCGCTGCCATCTGAAATTGCGTGTAGACAAATTCATCACCTGTATCACCGTTGATCATCGACTTCCTCGAGCGGGCGCCAGTAACGTCTCCATT
>UZAF01016749.1:0-40552 GCA_900617895.1 Haemonchus placei
AAGTGATGCGGCACTGCTTCTTCGCGGCAGTGCTCATGGTGAGGGATGCCTTGCTGGAAGCCAGGCAATGACTTTATATTACCCACTATTATTACTATACCTAAGATTCTTGAAATTACAGAAAAACATATAAAATAAAAAAACATTATTTCTCTTATAAATTCAATAAACTTAATAAACAAACTTATCATTAAAAATTCTAAAGCGATTAAAATAAAAATAAAACGTAAAATTTTACTAATTGATGTAAAATAAAAAATTTTTAAATTAGTAAGTTAATTTAAAATGTATAAATGATAAAAATTTTTATATTTTTATTTATATTAAATAAACTTAGTTACCAACTTTTATTAATTATATTTTAACAGTTTATTAAATAATAACTAAATAATATTTTACCTAAAGTTCTTAACGGGGGATAAACAGTTCAACTAGTACCTGCCCCTATATCAACAAAACACGAATCTAATCAAGACAAGTGATGCGGCACAGCTTCTTCGCGGCAGTGCTCATGGTGAGGGATGCCTTGCTGGAAGCCAGGCAATGGTGAAGACAAGTGATGCGGCACAGCTTCTTCGCGGCAGGTGAGGAATTCCTCAGAGGCTTGACATGGCAGAATTAAAAATGAGGGATGTCAAGGGGGATAAAGGAGAATCTTAAAGAGAGAAGAGCCAGCAGTTTTGACTGAAACCGCCGAGGCTGACAAGAGCATCGCGAAGCCCGCTGGAGCTTCCTTAATTATAAGACCAAGATGACTTCCCTTCGTCGTCCTTACGTAACTGTTACTGCATCTCGAAAGGCAACATCATGCGCTATTTGGAATGAGAAGGTCTGGGAGAGAAGGTCGGCAGCAGCGGTCCGCTAGTGATGGAGACGAAGATCATCCGATTCCGTGCTCATCTTTTCGTCTCTGTGATACCTCGTGCTTTGAACTTCAGAAGCTTAGGCGCTACGAAAGCAGCATGAACATGCTGCCATTGCCATTCAACAAAGAAAAAAAACGATTCTTGGAAATTTGCTCCACAGACCGACCTCCTGCGCGATGGTAGACTTCTTCAGCAAAACTTAAACGACGGAAAAGGAACGATCTTCATGTCCCCAAGCGAAGAAGCGAGGACAATCCACTGGACTGCGCCAGCTCGCAGCAGCCCGAATGGAGATATTACTGGCGCCACTCGAGGAGATCAATGATCAACGGTACGACAGGTGGTACATGCATTTGGTTAATAATAATAGGAGTCTGAATTGTAGAACCATCAGATTGTAAAACTTACCAAGGAGGGGTACGCTACTTAATGTGGGACTTTGAATGAAGATCCAGATAAATCGATAGAGGTTTGAATGCTGTTTACGAAAATGGAAATTAAAACTGCAAAATGGTTCTCCTTAAAAAGTTACGAGGGCTCGAATTTTGCTTGACAGTAATATTAATTGGGTATGCGAACTCGTCGCTTCACTATCAAGCGCCCACGTGGCCTATTGGTAGTGGTCTCGTTCAAAAGAAAAATGCTAGAGATGGCTAAGATGCCTACAAAAACTCAACAATGATGGAAAAACTTTTCAAAAACGCCTGAAGCACACATGTTGTTCACAAACTGCACACCTTATACATGCTGATTCTCTACATCCGGTGACAAAACAGTCAATCGGCTCAAGACGTCTTTTGGAGGCACCTTATACATCTCTAGTATTTTCTGTTGAATGTTCCTTGAAGTTTAAAACAAAAAAGGAGTCATATAATAAATGTGCAGAACCACTTTTCTTGGATAGGGCGATGAGAAGAAATAAAAGCAGAAATAAGACGTTCACTCAAAGAAACGTCAGAAAAGTGTTAGAGAGCCTTTAACGAAATGAAAAAACACTTTGCAAAAAAGCCGTCGATGTCGGGGAGCAAACCCTCATTTTAAGGCAATGAAGCGAGACCTCTACCGCGGGCCACGTGGGCGCTTGATAGTAAAGCGACGAGTTCGTATATCCAATTAATACTACTGTCAAGCAAAATTCGGGCCCTCATAACTTTTTAAGGAAAACCATTTTGCAGTTTTAATTTCCATTCTCGTAAACTGCATTCAAAACTATATCGATTCATCTGCGTCTTCATTCAAAGCGCACATTAAGTAGACTACCCCTCCCTGGTTAGTTCTCTCATTCCGCACTAAGCCCTTTCACCTCAGAAAATTTTTGAACGAACCCTACTTCATACTACTCGATGCTTGCCCGATTTGATCGTAAAAAGCCAGTGGCCACTCGGCTAGGGAAATGGAAGTTTTTCAAGACAATAAATCTCCAGTTTATGTCAACCTCGACATCGAACAGAGTGGAAAGCAATTTACGAACCACCCATAAACCTCGGCTTCTTTACTGCCCTTTCGCAGTTCCTGCTGAAGCTTTCCGATAGCTTACCAGATTACGGTAGGTAGCGACTGAATGCTTCGAGGTGGGGCTATCACCTGCGGTCAGCGATGCTTTCTGGGGAGATGATGACCGTCGGCGGGGCATCAAAGAGGTGTCACATCAACACGCGACGCTCGTTTACGGTCATCTCTAATTCCCTTTGATCACCTAATATGCCGTAACTCAGCCAGTAAACAGTGATAAAGCCTTTGTGCAGAAGTTATCAGTCCAGATGGGGACCACAGAGGTGTCAGGTTTCTCTTACGTAAAATTGTGAAACATCGAGGAAGTTCTCATCCGACCTATGAGATACTATCGCTGCTAACTGCGGGCCATAAGTCCTACAACGAGCAGATCTGCCTTGAGCCCATCTGCTTCTTCAATCTTTCCCTAAATGGCCGCCTGTCTCTTATGGGGACTCCTGGCATGGTTTTGCCAGTCGATACCATCACCAATGGGTCGTAAGCACCTGTAAGTAACCAAGCATTTCGTTGCGACTGAAAACTGGAATTACCCGGAAACATTCTCAGTTCCACAGTACGACTACAATAATGTACATGTGCATGAAGGTAAACCTGTTGCATATTTGGTCTCTGAAGCCACTCAAACCCTGCGAACCAATACTCGCAGTTTCAGTTTCACGGACAGACGTAAGTACATGAACATTTGAGTTTTTGGTTCTATGCACCATCTCTGGGCCGAGAAATTACGGTGCAAAATGTGCAGGAAATCCGCAAATTTTAGCTACAAAATAGGGTGCCATAGCATTTCTACACTTAAACGTCATGGCTACAGTTTATATGTAGAGCAGTATATTTATTACTTGCATTTTTTATTCATAAACACTAATATTCAGTCCCAAAAATTATTCTGAGAACTATCTTAAGTATTTTGCCTACGAATAATTGTGACTGATAGTTCGTTTATACGTTTATACAATATAATATTGAAATCTCCAAACACACCCTTATACTTTCTATCGGCGCAGGCCTGCTCCCTAGCCCTCAGCGGACCATGTTTTCTCTATCTAATGACCCTTGCTACGTCGCTTTTTAGTGCGCTTTTTATGTGCTGTTTTATCACTGTATCTCGTCGACCTCGTCCCAGCGGTCAGCAGCAGCCCCTGCCGGGGTCAATCGACATCACTCGACCGTTTACGACCGCGACTACAATAAACTTCTCATGCTCTCAGCTGCCTCCAAGTTGTAATTGGTCCCAAGCAAGCACTTCTTTTCCGAAAAAAACTCAACTGAACGACTTCCTACATTTTCTTCTTTTTCTTTTACTACCGTATAGCCTTCCCATACTCTCGTACTATCGCCACTCAGCATTTTCAGTACGAGCTTCTAGTCTTTGAAGAGAGTTCTGTGTGTAAGTAATTGAATACATATTTTATCCATTTATTTTTAATTTTCCATGTGTTTTATCTATCTTTATTATTTTATCGTTACAAACGAGCATATCAACACGCAAAATTGTCACAGGCACCATTTTAAGTTTATGATGGAACTTGACATTTTTATGATATTACTGTACGATACTTTATACTTTAGTGTTTCCGAGTTTTGTTGCATCTGCAACAACCCGTGAGTAAAACAATTGGAAACCACCAAGTAGCAACTTTAGTACCAATACCCAAAAAGTAATGATGATGGATTTTAATAGGCTCAGATGAGAACCGCTAAAAACTCCAGGAAGAGAGGAAGTTCCTTGAGAAAACTATAGGATCCAAAGTGGGGTCCCGCAAGGCTTCTTCTGTCTTACCATGACGATTTTTACCAAAATGAAAATAAATGATTGTAGTGACTTGCCCAAAGGCGAGAACTCGGGAAATGTAATAAGGGGGAGCAATAGCCTTTAAATCCTGTATCAGTTTCCGTATGTAACGACAGTTGAATCAGCCCATTTGAACGCTTTTCCATCCCCTTGAGGATGAGTTGAAAAAAAAGCTGACTAGTCACTAAAGACTACTTGACCAAAATGAAGTAGTACATAGCAACTGCAGGTTCGAATGGCCAGTAGTTTCACAAAGTTTTTGTAGTTCAGTGAAAAGGTGTGTGCTAAGGAGCTACTGATCATTTTATTTACTTTTAAGCTTACATGATCGGTACATGAAACATACTTCAGAAGAGAGCTCCACAGATAACAAAATAATCCGTAAAGCACAGGATCCCCATAAAAAAAACGCATTCAAGGCAGCTAAATAAAAAAANAAAAAAACAAACACTAATAAAATTGAGAAGCCCCCGCATCTTTTTAATATTCACGAATTTTTTGTAGAACTTGGCAATTTTTGGAATTTTCCTACTTTTCTATTCCCATGTGCGGAATCCGACAATTCCCCTGCCCATTCCATTCCGTTCCTTTCCTGCTTTTTTTTCAGACGGTTATTGCCATGGCACCCGTTGGGGTGGCCGTAATTCCTTTGCAGATTGCTTGCTGCTTGGATGGTTGTCAATATGTCTACCCTATGCCTGTTCGGTTTTCTTCAACAATTTTACATTTTCGGTACTCACTTTGAAATGGACTTTCAAATAGAAAACATTCAGTCAAAACGTGAAAAATTTGCTTGAAAGAAAACCTATTTTAAATGTTTTTGTACATGAGTGTGATTGCTGAACCTAGTCACGAGGTTTTTGATTTTCGTCTTTCATTAGAAGGTTCCAAAGCGACTATCAGACCGTTCGAAAAACGCTGGCGAAGAAGTGAGAGTATCAGAAGACTTTACTACTATCCTCAGTATTTTACACTTGTTGGTAGAAGGCACAGTTCTCCACAGATTTTATAAATTGTTGGGATCAGGCTAATTTGGGTGGGAAAATAGCTTCAACAGCAAGTGCTCCCAGAAAGTTTTTAGAATAAATAAAAAATAAATAAATGTGTCAAGTTTAGTTGCAGAGCAGCACCTTTCTATAGTAATTTAAGTGCTTGGAGCATCTTCCTTGGATTGTTCAAGGCCTTACTCATGATCTTATCCGCCCATTGAATTTGAAAAAGTCAGTAAGAAAGGGTGATGAAACGTCGAGTTACTGCATGAAAGAGTAACTCGTTACTCCACCGAAGGTCATTAGAGATCCAAAGGTTAGATATCGAGCGGTACCTTTTGAGATTGATGAAGCTGAGATGACAGTCAGTCGAGCGAACTCACTACCAAAGCGACATTAATCAAAGAGTGAACGATTTCAGAGTTTTTTGGAATTCAGGGTTTTTTTCAAATTCCTTTTGAACAACTGCGATTGCAGATTTAAACAAAGTTAGTACCGCTCCAATTAATTTTAACTGCAAAATAAAATCTTATCACAGAATAGGACCAGCTTTTGGAGTTAGGTTGGAGTTAGACTTTCTATTATTATATTTACTCTCTAATTGCAAATGCGCGTGCGATGCGCCACGCATCCTGCTTTCCCGGCGGAATGCTTGTCCGATACGTAAGTCGAGCCAAGCGCATGTTGAGAGCCCAAGAAAAGAGGGAGGGACGGGGATAGGGAGGACGAGTAGCTTCAGTCAGACTCGGCCTTCTCACCATGTGGCATTGTAATCAAAACAATTTTCCCTATTCAAAAACATAAACATATTTATGATCGGAATGATGCTTGTCAAAGGAAAACACAAGCAATTTTCTCTTTTTCTTTCTCCCCCTTCAAGTTCAAGGATACAAAATTCGGAAAAAAATGCAGAAATAAGCAAAAAATGGGAGAGAGTTGCTGAGAGTTGACCAATTCCAAAGAGCAATCCTTCGATAGGATAATCCTTTTGCTTCTGACTCGAACTCCCTTTTGAATTCCTTTACTAGTTATAATTCATTTCTTGCCTGGTTTTCGTAGAACATGATACCGAAGGTCATCTCCATCGACCAACGTTTTTGGTCACTATGGATAAAAACAGCAGTACTGAGGTAGTATAAACTGAAATGCAGTGAGTTTGCTAAGCCTGACCGATGCAACTGCCCATCCCTCAAACGGGACCCAGTATGAGGGATAGGTTTGTACTAGGGAGCGATCTTCTATAGTATAATACCTTGCTTTACACTTCATATGCAGTTACATTGAGAGCTCCTAGCTTTGAAGCTACATGCCCTTCTGATCATATAATTCTGAATAATGTACTAGGAGGATATTTGAAAAAAATTTATTCCCGGTCACCCCGGGTAGGAGCTGCTTTTCTCCCCACCACACCCACTACTGCACTGTGATGTTAAAATTTTTTGAAAAAATCGTCCACTGTCTTACTTCTTCATTTGTCTCATTATTTATTTATTTATTTATTTATAATGCAAGGCAAAGTGGTGAAATGCATTAAATTAGCATTCACTGTGAAATTGAAAAGGAATCAATTCGAAGTGCACCGCTGATTAATTCTCTTGACTGCTTTGCAACAAAAACCCATCTTTCTCCCTTTCACCTTCTGATGAGCCTTTGAACTTGACTTAATTGCTTCGGATGAAACCCGTCTCATCGTGCACATAGAAGGTCCTCAGTCGTTTCCCTGACTTGCTCACATTTACCTGAGATTTACCTGGGCAGGGTTCTTTATGAGCTTATTTACTTGTTTATCTTGACCTCAACGAAATGCCACAACATGGAGAGAGATAGGTGAACCTGCTTTGTTCCAAACATTTGTAAGGGAGTAAACTGAGACTGATTGATTTGGTTTTTTTGCGTTTTGTCAAATGTCGTGTCGAATGTTGTTCATCATCGATGAGTATGCATTTCGGAGAAACATTCATTGTAATTTTTGTTGGAAAAAAGCAACTGTGACGAGCTACTCCCCAGTAGTCGAGTAATGTTTAACGCATCACTCCGACAAATACCCGAGTAGGTTAAGGACATTTTTCGATTTCAAAAATCGATAAATACAAGAAAAATTTAAAATCGAGAACTGAGCAGAAAATTGAAGTCAGCAAGAGTTGGCTGAGCCCCTGGTGGATATTGACTCGTTTCGAGTTCCCCAGTTACAGTTGGAAATTTTAAATGATAGCATACTGCAGAGCTAGGCTGCGATTCGAATTTCACCAAGGCTTTTTCGAGCGAATAGAGATCTTAACTAGAAAATGAAATGGAAAAGCCGAGTGATGGAAAAGTCCTTTTTCTTCCTGAAGAAATTGGCCGACACTCAATCGGCACTCAAGGGTGCGAGCTGATTTTGCATAGCAAGATTTGATTCAAATCTGAGCTTCGGTAGTAAAAAGGGCTCACTCTGTTCCTTACCGAGTAATGCTGCTTACTGGGTAGCACTCAACAGATACTTCAGACCAGTATCGTTAAAGTTAGCCCTGTTTTTGAGAACCTTCGAAACAAAGCAGTAGTCATAGCTAGACAGCTGGCCTTCTAGACCGACCTAGCTTTCCATTTCTGTCGATATATGGCTTTTTCAAAAGCAGAGACGTTTTGAAGAGGCCTTTATTATCCACGAGTGATCCCGACGATTCAATCATCTCTCACTCTTCGCCCGCTGCTTCAAAACCACCCACCCATTGCAGTCGGCCCTAAAGAACACCTCCCTCCCGTGAACATCTGCTCGCACGTCGCTTCGCCATACTCTCTCCATAAATAATTCGGCCCTCTTCCCATAAATGAGAATGTGAACGATAGTCGTTTTGTGTTAGGCGAGGCCGCCGCAGCCGCTTTGATGGCCAAGTCGGTGGTTCTCCCCGACGACGTGGAAGGAGCATTGATTCCTGCCTGAGGGTATGTGTTTGGTCCATTTTGGTCATGTTTTTGGATGGATTTAGCTCCGTCCCACTTATTAATTCTCACCTCCCATGGAAATGGCCATCTTCGCTCCGCCTCCTCCAAGCTGTGCGGTAGGTTGCTGGTTGAGTGCCAATTTCTCTGATCGAACGGCTTTCGTTTTCGTCAGCTCTTCTTCGTTGCACTTTAAATCCTCTTCGCTCTGAAAGCATCTGCTGAGACTGAAAGCTTTTTAGCTCTTTCATCAGTTTTTTGGTCATCACTAGAATGACCTTCACAGCCCTCTTCATAAAGTCTTTCTTCACCTTTTTCTTCCGCACTGTTTCTTTCGTTTTTCTCACTTGTCATCACGATCTAGAGTGCAAATTAAAGGAAAGTAAAACAAAAGGGGCAAGAATCTCCAGCGGCGATAAAATGCTGGTCACGCAGTGAATATTACCATTCTTGGCGAAAAGAAAGGAATTTAAGAGGTGAAAATAGTGAGATTTGCTCGAAAAGTTTCAAAAAAGACACATTCTCACCCCTTCTTATCGCCGCTTTTCTTAACCTCGTTTGAGGATCGTGAAAGTTCATTGCTATGGAATTTCCCTTCGTTTTTATCTAACTAGCACCGGCGCACTAAGGCAATTTTCTACCTTCAAAGCCAATTTTTCGCCTCCCGACGGGATAATTTTTGCGAACATTTTACGATGGAACGAGTGAAAGGCACAAGCTCGATGGCAGCAAGTGCTTCATCTTATGCATTTCATCACGACTTCACTTCATTTGCTCAAGCAGATGAAGTTTTCCCACTCACTGAGTCACTTGCTTTCTTCTCCCTTACTCACCTCCTCTAGCTTCTCGCACATATTCCTTTTATGATGGCCCAAGTTTAAGATCAGTAGAAAAGTCGATCATGTTGCTCATATGAAAATACTGGCGGACACTAGAAACTCCCCTTTTCAATTTTTTGGCCCCAATTTGGAATACTGCAAATCGCCTGCATCGCCCTAGATGCCGCCCCGATCGCGGACCTTTCAGATTTTGATCTTGAAGGGAAGGATATCCAGGGTTCAGTACATCCGTAGGGACCCTACCCTCTGACGATTTTCAAATGTCAAGCATTAAGGCTGAAAATTGCCCTTCATACGATGCAATAATGTCGTAAAAGGTAAAACGAGTTTCGAAATGCTCGCTCCTCGATGAGGCGTCTAATATGTATGTGATCATTCATCACTGAAATATATTTTCCAGAGCTATTCTGTGCAGGTCTCTCTCCCTACACGTTTATTTGCTTTCTCGTTGGAATCAATAATAGAAAAATGACTTTTAGGTGTACACCCGGCCATACCGTAGTGCAGTGCAGTCATTCCAGTGTTCGTGTAACACGAACAAGCCTACGAAGTGTAACAGCCAAACTTATGCTCACATAAATACCGCCTGACTACATGACAATAACAATAAGAAGAAAAATGTGACGGTTGGAAAGCCGCTGTGGGAGTCCCAGACTACGAGGCGCTTGTGAAAGAGATTAATTGAAAAAGAAGCTGAGAGCTGAATTCGAGACGGAGGACACCTCAGAATGCTGGGTCCTGAGCTTTCTGTGTGGGGAGTGAGAAGAAGATTCAGGGATGGGGAGCTTCCCTATCATCTTCATGGTTTCTGAACCGAGTCTCCACCTGTCGCTCCTTTGAAGTATTTTGATTGTCCTGTTGAGTCCATATTGGCTTTGTGGATGGGTTCATGATGGTGTCACTTCCCCTGCGTGATTTTCTTCGCTTATCACCGTTTTGTGGACGCTAAATTTTGAAAAATTGTATATTACGAATTGCTGATGGCTGCTCCTATGCTCCAGGTTAGTCGTGGCAAAATCAGCAGCAAATTTGGGATTTTTTTTTAAGAAAAGGGGAAGTATTCTAAAAAAGAGCGCGTTCGCTCAAATTTACTTTTTCTAAGAGCTCGAGGAAAATTTTTTCACCATTCCATCTCACCATCAGACGTATTAAGCATGGCTGAGCTCTTAGAAAAGGAGCCCTTAGAAGAGGTCAACAGAATCCTCCGATCTCTTTAAGCTACTATGAGTTACTCAGTTTCAATGAATGAGATGTGGCTATTCCGCATGACCGCTTCTGGTAGTCAATTTTGCTTTTACACACTTGGGTTTTCGCAAGTCCGAGTTTCTTCAGACAAATGACTGAAATTAATAATTCAGTCTTCACGTCACGAAACTTCTCCTCAGGTCATTCCCTCTCAAAGGAGCCATTCATTCGACCTTCCAGCAATTCGGACACTTGACATGTGCTTCAGCGTCTGCACCTTTCTTTGCAGATCCGCTAATTATCAATTCATCGCTAAAAACAGTCACACATCGCTCTGGCTCCTCAACTTTTTCTACCAGTCCCTTCTGCCCATGCTCCATTAAATCATTTTGATATCCGTCCAATTCATTTTCATTAGAAATCAACGTTTTTCTGATGAATGGAAGGTAATAGGATGTTGATTAAATGTTGGCGATTAGAAAGAAGTCGATACGGTGGACAAAAACGTCAGTCACCGATGAGATGGACTGACGCCGTCGGGTTATGATGGATGTAATGTGAAACGTCGGAACGCGGATTTCAGAATGTTCGTAAAGCTTTGAACAGATAACGAGCTACTCATGTGCACAACGATATTACGAGCCTCTAAACCGGAGCCGATGCTTACGATCGGCTGGCTGTACGATTTCTCAGAAAAAGCTAAAGCATGTCTGACATGACCGCCCTAGTTGGATCAGACGGAAAGACTTTGCATGGAACCAGAAGAAGGGGATATGCGCAATACGTCACTAGATGTGAAGAGGTACCACAGGGTCATCTGGTATTATAGTATAGTACTATCATATAACTATTCGCTTCAAAAATCCTAACTTTGGGTCATTTACTCTGTTTTTCTTCTCGGCCCTATACCTATTACTAGACAAATCGGTTAGTCTGCTACATCCCATCGGGCAGTTTGACCAATCTGGGACAAGTAATAGGCATAGTTTCAAACTGAACGAGCACGCACTTCCCCGGATAGTTCTCGATTTATTTTGGAATCTCCCTACGAATAAGTACAGTGGCAGGTGATTATCAAAAAAAAAAGACCTTCGAAATTCCACTAACATATCTACAAATCCTGATAGAGCGATCAGTGGGTACGGTGAAATGGAAACAGAGGCCCCGGAAAGGGATTGAGACCGTGGAGAGTTTGGTTAGCTACTTTTGGAAGTACCTATTACTTCAAGTTGTACACGCTGTGTCTGTCTCTCATTGCTGATTCTTCAGACATAAAGCGAAGTTCTATTGGAACTTCACAGTCGATAGAACCATGTCAAGTTTTATTTATTTATTGACATTCACTTAAACCATTCTCCAATAACGACTTGGCATCAGAAAAAGATTTCAGTAGATATAGGAAAAGGCAATGTACATATACCCACCGTGTATACTTGTCGGTGGGCCGGTTCTCCTCCTCCGTAGTGAATCGTCCAGCTTTTTTCCTTGTGGATATGCATAACCCACTTCCCTATCCTCTTCTTTCCGTGCCACGCTCGCCGTAGCTGAGAAACAGCAATTGTTTGTTGTCGCTGTTGATAAATGATATGATATGGGAGGGACATTTATTTCAAAAGTTGTAAAGTCGTAAAAGAGTCGATGGGAACGCACCAGTATATCTCTGTCCATCAATTTCAGACCCAATAAGTCTCCTTTCTCTCTCCCGAAAACAAACTATACAACGAGTGCTTCACTCTACATTTTCCAATGCAGCGCCTTTTAGTTAGGTTTGATTTCTATTGAATTCCTCGGTAACCTCAGTAAGGACGGTGACAACTGTATTATTGACCTGGAGGACCTGATGCCCGGAGGTGGGTGTTAGGTGTTCTTTAAAGGCTACTTGCAAAGTCTTCCAAGTCCAGGGGCTTGACTCTGACGAATCTGCGTATCAAAGGATAAATAGATGAGGAAGCGTTAGAAGTTATGGGTATCGGTCGACCATAGGAAGTTGTCAGGCATAGTTTGCTTGAATGATCCTTTCTCTGGGTGGGGGCTATCTGGAATCACCCGCTCTCATCTTTCTGTCCTACCTTGGTACTACTGCACTGTAACAGTTCAATACAATTTGATTTAGAAGGACTGAAATGGTTCGAATTTCTTTTTAGTCTCAGCTTTATCTTGATAGCGTCTCTATGCAATCGCAGAAACTACGTCCACTCCTGATAGTCATTGAATGCTGCAAGTGACGTAAGTTGGTCGTCAAAAAGCAATGGGTGGGCCGAGCGCCCTATTTGCACCTCCAGGCGGCCACTTTTTGATTCGTAATTGCTGCCATACTTGAGTGGTATCTAACAGTGGTAGGAACAGCACACGTCTCGAAAAGGCCTGATTATTGCAATACCTTATCCCTCAATTTTTCCCAAACTATGCTATTCATTCAACGCCTTTCAACAAACAAGTCTTCCATCTCTGTGGGGTTCATTAACTGTTTCAGAACTAGACCCATCTGGACAAATAAAAGTACTGACTGGTACATTGGTCGAAGACCACTACGATTTTGGAAGAATCCCGAATATGGCATGCTTAAAAAAGTGGGATCAACACAAAAAATTGTAGACTTTACCAACTCCTATTATTGAGAACCTTGCTCGCCTTCGCAAAACGGAATATTCGGAATCCCATACGACTAGACTACGGCCGACTTTACCTAGCCACAAATTCAATTTAAATTAAGGGGATTCCTATGACTAGGCACCTCTAGATAGACACGAAATGGTGAGAATTCTGACGATCAGGATGCTTCAGAATACTTTCTCCGATAACTTTTCAAGAGTATAGACTTCTTTTTCAAGTTGACAGAAAAGGATCCCTTACTTAGTGTTGAGCTAGTGGGTCTAGAATTTCGTGCCAGTTTTTCCTTCTGAACTTCGAAATTGGCCCGGACCTTGCATGAATTCAGTTTACAGTGGAAACTGCCTTTGACGGTGGAACAGCTTTTTTCTGACAACTTTTCACTACTAGTAGAAATTTTGTCTTCGTTGAATATTCTTCAAAAATTGAATAATGTGCACCGACAATACTCAGAAGAAATTCATGCTAGTTTCTCGTTCGATCATGTCTTGCATCCTTTTTTGCAGTGTTTTTTTCCCACTGGGAGTTTCGCCAACTGAAATGGATCGCAAGGTTTCTTTCATTTCGGACAGGACACATTCCAGTATGTGGGCAGCTCTGAGCCCGTCCAATACAACGTCCGTTGTGTTTTTTGTGGCCATTCACGAACTTCTTTCGGTTCTCCGTTTGCTTGTCGTCGTTTTCACACACCCTGAGCTGACTAAAAGCAATTGAAGGTCTCTGAGAGTGTCGAGCTTAGCATTCACATGACGACTCACTTCATTAAGATGGCTTTGTCTTGATGTATGAGCCTTTCTGTCGCCATTATCTTCCTCATTTTTCTCTCACAGATGAATGTTTCTCGGCGAAAAACGAAGCATACCTCAAATTCCCCTAGTGTTCATTATCACCCTGGGTGATCCTGTTTGGAATCCAATTCTTTTAACCCGAAAGAATCAAAAATTCCGCAGTATTTGCTATTTTAGAGGCACAGCTTCTATCGCGTGACTCATGTAGTTCTTTATGGTTTGTTGACAAAAGCGGTTTCCATAGAGAAGTCAAAAAAGTTCGGTCATGGAAGCCTTTGGACACTAATGGGTGACTTCCAGATTCAATGCACTTCCTCTCAACCGTGATGGCAGTTAAGAACTTTTTCCACTTTTTTTCCCTTGCTTTCCTACTATTACCCTTACTAACTGGTTAGTTCAGCATTTAGCTGTATCTACTGAAAGTATAGCCCGTATGTCAACTCTTTGCATTTCAAAGTATTTGTTCAACTTGACAACAACAACAATGTGGGAAGGACGAGGGAGATGAGGAAGGAGGCTACAGCATACAGGAGATTTCAATTCATTGCCACTTTTCAATATATTTGTGGGCAAACCTGAAAGGAAATGCTTAAAATGCGATATTTATTGAGTTTTGGGTTATTCGAAAAACATGGAATGGCGAATAACAAACGCGGATGTTGATGGCTACCATTGCTGCAATTGCATTGGAATTCTGCCCCATGCTTGACATTTAGTTATTCTATTCGTCCCCGTCGTATATTACTCGAAATTACTCGTAACTGTATGTTACCATTTCTAAACTACTCATGAACCAAATGCTTCCTGGCACGCCAACACCTTAAAGACAGTAATCTCGTCGTAGAGTTCACATCACAAACTTCGTCCCCCCCCCCCCACTCCTCTTCCTGTGAATTATGTCAGAGACAGAAAAACCTTGGTTTTCCAGGGTTTCCAAGTTTTGTGGAAAACGCTCAGCCTCGGAGGAGATGCGAGCCAGTAGCTCCGCTTGCTCAGTACACTATGTGCACTCTTCTTCCCTGTTACTGCCGAGACCCGTTTGCCTCACTTTCCTGGTGGCATTTCTGCGATTGGGATACGGGGATTAGGAGGGAGAGAGATGTGAAGCATAAAAAGCTCGCTGTCTGGAAAGCACAGGTTGGACCCCCGTGCGAGCTTGAGTGTTGAGCTCCCACAACCAAACCCAACCCTGCGGGAGTTTCACATCGCTGACGACTACGGAAAAACAGCAATTAACAAGAACATCAAGTCACAACAAGTTAAATCTGGCCTTTATCCTCTCAATCTTTGACCTATTGATTTATATCATTTCTTTCAAAAACTCTATTTACTAATAATTATTTACTCGTGCTCTTTTCAACCCAAAACCGCTCGACAGGCAGAACCACATGTCGTGAATAAAATGTTGTATCTGAAATCGTGCTTATTTTGCTCCTTATTGCATCTACATTTCGAAATTCCCCATTTGCGGTTTGCGTCTGCGTGGTACTTGTTGATTTAGGCATTTTATGCTTATATTCGGACACAATTGGCATCGAGGATGCGCCATGAACAAGGTACCTCAAAAAGTTGGCCTAAATCCTAGAAACTCTCAGCCACGCTGACAAGGAATAGATATATGTAGCCTCCAAAAGGTATAGCGAGGTATCGAAAGTGGCCGGGTTGTCTCATAAACCGTGCCCTCTCCTTGTCGAGCGAACGGTCATACTTCATCAAGAAAAAACATCCAAAAAGGGATCCCTTTGAACGGTTCCAGGTCGGAAGTCAGATTCCACTGCGATTACCCCTAATAGCCATCTGAATCGGAGAGAATCATCGCAATTCGAAAAAAACTCACCAGTTGTCAAAGTCTGTTATCCATCCGACCGTACACACGACACACAGTGTTGGTGACGATGTCAGCCCGGCTGTGAGTTTCGGCGGCAGGTGTCTATAGGGGGACCGCCCGTTGAGAGACGACGGCGATGATTGAATTTGTCACATACTGCAGTTGACAGTAGTTGATCGTAGGTTGACATCCATTTTTTGGGATGTTTTTGAATCCTGGCCTTGATCGGCTGGAAATGGGCCCTTTTCGGTTGCACGAAGATTGAGAGCTTTTTATCACCTCCAAAAAAGTTTCAGACGAAGACTGAGTGGATTTGATTTTGAAGCGCCTAAAAAGCCTATTTCTGCAGGCAAAATGTCTGAGAGCTCCATAAAGGAGAAAGACTCATGGGAACCGAGATATATGTAGTGAATTTGAGGTCTCCTTCCGGGCTCTGTACAGTTATGAGAAGGCTTCGAGCATTTTTCGCTTATCTGGGAGAAGTGCAATTCGAACAAGAGTATGAATAATCATCTCGTCTATCTTTGGTATTTCCGATTAGCTCTGCAACTCCAAACAAAGGGTGCGTATTAGCCTCTTCGGCATGAGCCATGCATCTGTGAACCGAAGTCCGGACCTCTCGAGCCCAGGCTTCTTAGCATTTGTACTATTTTCGTCCTCGATAGCCTCTCTATACCATATTTGCTTGTTTATTCCTTAGTTGTTGATAGAGACATATATTCCACTGTGATGTAAACAAAGTCAAAAATAGTCAGATTGCAGCTCACATTGTTGCTTGCAAGCTGATGTCATGAAAGCCTTACCGTGGGTTTTCCTGGTCCAGTTTTTGCATAACTCACAAGGGAGCGTACCTTCCAACTGGATAAGGTTCCTGACTGCTGTTCTTAGTTGTAGACAGCAATAAGATTGAACCAGTTCTAATCATATCAATTAGCGCAATACTCTTCTTGAGTTAGAACTAAATCGAACCCGTTGTGCTCTCAAAACCCTCAGGTTCAATGAAGGAACGATAACAAAATGAAGAACCATTTGCAAATGTAGAGTGAGATAGCATGTACATGCATTCAACGGCGGCGGAGGTGGTGTAGGGACAAGCGGCGCACTGTCACGCACGCATGATCACAGGTGGAGTCCCGGATAGATATCCGCCCAGGCCAATCTGGACTTCCATCCCTTCGGAGTCGAGTACTGTTTAGGAGGATAAAAGCTCTGGCTTGTACATTGGCTGCCCACTGCAAGTCATTGTACAGGCCACATAGGCATTCAATAAGCCCTTACGATTCTGAATGCAAGCCAGACGCGTCGACGCATCCCTAAGGCGGGATCAGCTTTATCCTTCTGTCCTTTATACATGCGTGTAATAAAAAATGTACTGTATAATATGCATATGTGTAATACAAACGCGCGATAGAATAAATAAAAAATGACTAATTCTAATTACTAGCTGGCCCTTTTCCGTCCCAGTATTCCAGATCAAAATGACTTCATACTGGGTAAAATTCATGGTGATAAATTGTAGACACCTGGGAAAGCGCAGAAATCCCCGGAACACTGTATGTTCGTACGAACTGGTCTTTTCTACGGAAATAGAACGCTCTTTGTGATGCCGAAAAACTCGCCGATTATCTGTCTTTTTATCCGATTGATCCAGCTATCAGCGTTTATCTTATCAGATCCCACATACCGTGTAGTATATCGTAGAATTCCCATTGCGTTTAAGAACCCAGCAGTCTTCGAGAATAATTGAGAAACTCTCCAATTCTTTACGCTTGACCCCACAATCCCTCCAGAGCTCCTACACTCACAACATATCAGCCTCTTCATGGATTCCCTCTTCGGCTTGACCATTTCCAAATTCTTGTATTTGTTCGATGAAGGAGAGAGATGGTGCTGTCCCTGAAGGTGTGTCAGATATATCGGGGTATAGATCCCAACTCTATTCAAAATGAGATCTCCCAGGAAAAATAAATGAACTCCGAGCATTTAAACCATCATTGATATGACTGGAACGGGAGGTAGCGGATAAGCAAGGGGTGGGTTCACCTATTTGTTTGTCTTCGTCCGGGTAGCCTATACGGGAGGCGTTCGCACTCACAACAGTTCACTGGGGAATCCGGAAATTGCCATATCATACGATTATGGTCGGCGACGCCTAATTAGAATTCGGGCAATTATGCAAATTCTGCTTGTTTATCGCGCCTCTGACTCCCGGGTTCATTAGCTAATTATATCACTGGGCAACTAGTCCCTTGCAACTGATCTAATCGTCCAACCGGTGGGATCCGGGTTTGGGTTCTGCGGTAGCAGCAATGGGTGAGTGGCGACAGGTTCACTGGAGAATGAAGGGTAACGAAACTGCCACATCCCACATTTGACCTATGGCCAAACATTTCGATCCCCATCAAGCGACATTCCTTGTTTGTTTATTTGTTGTCATGCAAGCTGTTTATTCGTCGTACATCGGTTGGGTGCCGTTTCCCATTGCCGCTATGATCGTAGCGGTCAGCTGTCACTACCTCCCGAGCCCGGAGTGGGCGTGGCGACGGATAGCCATGCTCCTCCCCGTGCCATTGGCCTGTCGCCAGCAGTTCTGCAACCTCTTCTCGAATTCCTCAGCCGTATTGATTTCTACGTGGGATCTTAATCCTGTCAAGGTATCCACTGAGGATTTATTCGACCGTGACATTACTACTGAAGTTTCACTGGAAGCGGATTGTGATTAATTAGGTTTTTTTGTTGCAATTTTTTTTGCCTTTCCTGCTTCTTCTGCGGTACTTTCCCCTTCTATAAATCCCCCTCCAGAATAGCCGCTTTTTTCTTATTACCTGGCACATCTGCTTACCCTAACCAATTCCCTAGCGATTTCCAGGGTATACGCCCACTCTCCAGTGTTTCCTCATTTCCACAACAAGCCAACCCGTAGGGCTCAACCAGTCAGCCACCAAGCGTTGCCGATTCTTGTTTATCCCCGGCCCTAATCTTGCTCCATTATAACGTCATTGGTATTCGTAGCAACCCTTGATTCCGTTCCGGACGGCCTCGATTTGGCCGTCCGATTTTCAGCGAAAACATCTCTTCGTACTTTTTCCGTCCGCTCGCTCGTCCGTCCGTTTCTTTTTTCCTTTTTTTTGTGCCCAACCATATTGCCAATTGCCACGGTGTTTGATGAATTTTTTCAGGTGGCAGGTGTGTTTGTGAGTAATTAATTCGATTGCCTCCATTGCCTACGTTCCACTACTGCCTCACCGGGCTCAGTACTAGCGATTTCGTAATTTTTCTATTCAATTATCTTCTTTGAGTGCGGCCGGCTAACAAAGGGTGGGCCTAATGAAGGACGTGGTCCCCCTAGGGCGACAAAGGCAGTTTCGGATCACATAAATCCTCAAATATAGGGTAACGCTGAATTAGCAGAGATCCAGAAAAGACAACTGTCAACATAGGTCCGAGTTTCCGGCAGAAAAAAAAANGGGGGGGGGGGGGTTTATGAAGTGGGTCTTGCCCTTTGTTGTCGACTCATTGCATTCGTTTACTCATTTATTTATTACGCTGAAAGGGGTTACCCACTAATAAGGATGTGGTTGGACATAGTTACTGGTCTGATGTTCATTTCACCTCTACGGAGAAATTAAAATAGGAATTTATCACCGCTTAATTGAGTATTTTTGCATCTTATCGAGCTTTTGCGTAATCTGTTCGGAACAACTAGAAAGTTCAATCTTGTTCTCGTTATTTGTTGTTCCTACTCCTCCCCCTCGCATTATGTCCTCCCACTACCGTTCCCGACCTCTGGGATATTCGAACAAAAATAGATTTACAATAAAAAAGCTAATCAAAAGAGCAACAGGAAGGCAAGACATGGAAAGCTTCGTAGCAGTTTTCGCCATAAACTCGTCCTCTCGTAGTTTTTTTGAGACTTCTTTAAAAAGCCACGAAGCCTTCCTAAACTATGATTCTGTAGTCTCAGTTTTCGCACATTTCTAAATACGAGAGGCCGTTGTTTTTCTTCCTCAAGCAAATCTTTGAAGCTGTCAACTGTCGTGGAGCTTCTCCTAATCCTGTTCGTTCGTCAAAATTCTCAATCAATATTTATTTTATTGTTCCCAGTACGTATATCTCGTACTGAGCTTTCGAAACGTTCCATTTGTAGACGCAGGGATCGTTCTTTCTTTGAGACGATTTTTTGTCGTCTACCTGAGTCAGCACTTCGATCTCGCCTAGTGTCCAGCTTTATGACTAGTTCCCAATCCTATTGTGCTCTGACACCCCCTCGCTGTGAGCTTTCGACTTGCTTTTCACCCTTTCGAACCCGTAGTAGTGAATTGAAGAGGTTTTTCGTTGATCTAAGCCTCTACAACAAAAGATGTGTTAACGATGTGCCGACAGGGACGAACGGAGAGCATCATTCCTCGCCGACGCCCATTCGAGGCCCTCCCAACACCCTCGCCCTTGCTCTCGTCCCAATGTCCGACAGCATGCATCATTTCCCCTTCTCGAAATAATTGCCAGTTTGCCTTCGTCGCTCTCCCTTTTTCAGCCCGCTGGGGTGGCGATGGCAGGTTGGACCGTTTTCGCTGCACCAGCATCTGACCTCAGCGCTTCTGGCGCCATTCGGTACCATCGTAATCTATCTAATCCCAACACACGCCATATTCTGGTCTATGTCTGGGGACTGGAAAACCTGAGCTTTGTTTGCGTATCGTTAACTTCCATAACGACTCCTGCATAGATGAATTGTTTGCCAGGGTGGTCGGTCTCCGGCCGCCCGACTTCGGAGAGCTTCAGAGCTTCCATGAAGGGAATGTTTGCCTTGGGAATGGTTTTTGGTGATACGAAACGGCCCATTAACTTCCATTATTAATGGATCATTTAAGCGCCTTCCCATCGTTCTCTCCGAGCGTCCCAAAAGAAACCACAACCATCTGGTGGTCGTCATAACCTATTCCTTAGAGTAATACCCGTTTCATTTTTGCTTCATTTTCGTATGTAAAACTTCGATCGATACATTTATCTCTCTCCATGCTAACGAAAGCCAATTTTCCTCATTCGCTCGTCCTTTTTTGGATAGTTTATAGTGCCTCATTTATTAGCTCGAACGCTTTTAGTCGATGTCATGGAGGAAGAACTGAGGTGTTTCCTTTGCCGGAAATTTTTCGAAGACCCGATCCTACTGCTTTGTGGACATAGTTATTGCCGACGATGCGCTTTAAAGGTACCTATCATCTAAATTTCAAAGTAATCTGACTCCTGTTCACCGACTCTTAATTTTTCTTTTTTTTTNTTTTTTTTTGAATTTCGGCGTACTTAGTCGGCTTCCTTCTGAGTTCCAAGCTTCGAGTGCCGACTGTGATAATTTCCGACAGGAAGTTTCAGCTTGAAAGTTTCCAAATTATTAACTGCACCGGAATTCGTTCATAGGTAGCATGCAGTTTGGAGAGTTAAGGAATCTGAGAGTCAGACGTCAATGAATGTGCAAATACATTCAGGACCATCAACTAGAGATCGTAACAGCCCATATTTCTCTTTCAGGCCCAGCAACCGTCCTCTTCGGCACGACCATCGACTCCACTTGGTCCGTCGCCACTTTACCCACACATCCTTTCCGCTTCACCGCTCTCACCTCACTGTAGTAGCAGTGGTACGGTAGTTCCCTCCCTCACCATCTCATCTTTTTGGCAATTGTTCTTTTTTCCAGGAGCCTCAGATACGAGTTCCCTTTGTGTATCCGATCCCGACCATGACAGCGACAAGATGTCCATACTGTCGGAAGCGGATTCGGGCGTCGTTTGTACTCGAGGTATGACCTCGACGTTATTTCTAGGTGAAGATTGTTCCAGACCAAGTCTTTCAGCTTCTCGTCCCTCTTCTATGGTTGGACCGCCGATCCCACGATTGCCAAATATTCTTACCCCATCCACAAGCGGTGTGATCATCCCCTGCGGTAGGTTTACTAGGTTTGCATGCCCGAGGTATCGTCCTAGGACTTCTCTAAGTTCAGGTATCTGTCAAAAGCCGTCATATTTTGCCGACGAAGTGGCAATATCAAATGCACCTGCAAACATGGCTATACAAAACGTGATCTCTCGTTATCTCAGCCAACATCCACACTTGGCTGCCAAAGAAACTAAGCCTTCCACCACTACAGAAGCCGAGAAGGAACCCAACTGTCAGGTGAGCAGAAAAAGGAAGGGAACATTTCCGCTTGTAGACCCTCAATTGTGCCAGACCTTATCGAGAATTTATTTTCATCTACTGGTGGCCATCTAGCTGACCACTATTCCAGCGACAGGATTTCCGAGGCTATCAGATTGGGGGAGAAAACTCATTTATTCCTAATTGGCATAATTTGCAGTGCAGTCTGTGATGGACCACCTTGTTCTACTGCACAGAGCATTTCCATTCACTATTTCCCTGACATTTGTAATCAATCAATCGATCAAAGGTTTCGTTTCGCCTCAGTGATTCAAGCGTCGATTTTGTTCAGCTGTGTGAGGAGAACGTCCGTCCGGCATCAGTTTTCTGCGAGCAATGCGATATTTTCTACTGCACACCTTGTCAACTCGCATTACATCCTCAACGTGGACCCCTGGCAAAACACACGCTCACCAACGCATCGCAGAGGTTTGTTCAAACATTCTAAACTGGTTTGCAACTTTTCCCACTTGGGGATTTTTTCGAGTTCAGACGGTCCACTCCGACACGGACCATCAAAGATGTGCGATGTTCACAACACAAGGGCGAGACATTGTCGATGTTTTGTCACGTCTGCAAAACGGCCGTCTGCTGTCTTTGTTTACAGGTTTGTTTATGAAAATCTCAGGCTTTCTCAAATTCTGTAACTCCCATCAAATAGTTGCTTAACCCTGGGATATCTCACCTGCATGTAACCCATCCGCGCGGCGACAAACTGCAAAGTATGATGGCATTGATTACGGTCTTGATCGCTTTGCGATATGGAGATCGGTTTATACGTCCACCAAACGAAGTCTCTTCGCTCAGAAAGGACTAGGTTGACCACGGGCGCTTCCCGTAGGATCTCAAACGCCGCCATTTTCTTGTCATCCTGAAATCGTAGTTCCGTGTCACATACGTCCTTACGTGCACTAAATTTCTGCAAGTCGAGCGCGCGTCTTAGCCCATTATCAGTAGATTTTTTTGTTTTCTTTTGGGATAAGACGGACTTATTGACTTTCTGATTGTGAACATCAACAATTCATGCCTATTAAAATTAATGTCTTAATGTCAACCTTCGCAGCTCTGAATTATTGCCGTTGTAGAGTTGTGTGTTAGGCCCATGCCTTCCAGCAGAAGTCTGAGTTGGTTTTTTACCTCCCAGCTAACCTTCTACACTATCCAGCCGTCGTGAGGGTGATAAACCTCTGATTACCCCAGCTTAGATACAATCTCGCCACTTATGTGAGGTCAGGAAGCGCCTCCAGCCTTTGAACCAACTCTGCATTCCACATTGCAGGACGCTTAGAACGTCCAAAGAGTTTACTTTTTGTTTTGCACTATAAACACTAAGTTGTTGTTTATTGACATTTTTGGTCCCTACTACTGAGTTTACCTTATAGAGTTTTCAAAAATATCCCTTTCTAGGAGGTCAAACATGCCAGTCATGATGTACAAGCACTGTCGGCAACTTGTAAAGCTCAGAAGGTCAGTTGGATGTTGATGTTTTTGTTGTTCGTACTACGATGTTTTCCTTGAAAGTGCATGTCGTTCATCTCATGGGATTCGCGAAGACAATCGCCGTTGGTTTCCGTCTTCTTCATTGCTTCCACGTTACGTCGGCTTTCTTTCCGAATGACTATGCGAATCGCGCTCGTAACTCTTGAAATATGGCTCTACTCAAGTGAACATATGCAAAATGAGCTGTCCAGACGGAAACCCGGTGGCTATAGTCGACTACAGCACATAGCAAGCTACCTGGTGTTCAGGGGAGAGCTAGGTTACTAACTAGTGATCCAGAGCCCTTCACGCCCTTTTGTACTGGGAATGTTTTAGAACGATTCTTTCCTTGAAATGCAAATAAATTCAATTTTTATCTCATTTTATTTGAGATTTGAAGCGATTCAATTATATATGTTATATATAATATATCTTCAATAATATACCTTATATCATGTATCTTCAATTATTATTACATTAATTTCGGCGTTTAATGGCTTTTTTAGACTTCAACTTTATATAGTCGCATGTAAACAGCTGCAGAATTGTAAATATAAAAGAAGTAGTAATATGAAGAAATTTTCAATTATTGAAGAGGCTCCAAAAAGGCCCTTATGTAGTCCGAGAGAAGTATTTTTTGATTCTCGATTCATGGGTAAGGGCAACTAATCAGTATCCACTGAAGTACATGCAAGGTTTGATTAAGGAATGCCAGGACATCAATTTAAAGGTTCTCAAATGACAAGTAAATCACTCGAATTTTGAGTTCTTCCTGAGATCTCAACTAGTGGGATGAAAGGTCTCATTAGTCATCTTCTCTGAGAAAGCCTGTATTCTTTAAAGGGATTCATTAGGAGGAAGGCTCATATTAATGAATGTAGGGAACTGATATCACTTCGAATAGTCACCCAATAATTTGTAGAGGGGGAATCATTTTTCTCAAAGCCCTTCCACATCCTTAATAGCTCAAACATGAGCAGCTCTCGTGAATTCAAGGACATCAGTCAGCCTAGTATTTGATGTTCTCATCATTTCCATACAAAAATTTCTGTCCACGCAATTAAAAAAAAATTAGTTGTCAAATAGCCCACTGGGCACGAGATCGTCTTCTAAGAGGGATTTAAGCAAATAGGAGCTGAGAATCTGATCTGACCATCTGAACTTTCGATCCAAAGGGCGCAGATGGCTACTGAATGGCCCGACACCCTTTCTCATAGGCACCACTCCTACTGGACAAACTAACGTTTGCTTAATGAAAAATGAACTGGATTGCTAAAATATTAACCAGTTTAACTGGTCAATTAACTAACTTACCCACAAACCAATTGAAATTTCAGTTTATATTCAGGATATTAATCAACTGGATCGATCGATCAATCGTTCGTTTTGAGGGACCTCAGAGGTGACATCTTAATCAACAGAAATTGTACAATGTCCCACTCAAAGGGAATTTTTAATGATATTACCCACGAAATCATCTATCCGGTAATTCATCGTGTCGGTAACTTGCAAGCTTCCAATTTATAGTTGTTAAGTACATAAAAAAGATATGAGCTTTGTCACCGAAAAAGCGATTCATTTTTCCTAATCATTCATTTTCCGAGACATTGAAGGGTTTCTCAAGGACCTTGTCTCTCAATCATCAGCTGTGCTTTGTTCTCTCATCTGACTCTGTTAATCCTTCCGCATTATTGCCCTTTTTGTTGCATTCAAGTGGATAATCGGGGCATCGTGCGAGCGTAGCCAATCCGCCGAGTAAAACTCATCAACTCAGCAAACCCTCATACTATCGCCATCGCATGTGTGTTACGTGCCCTGAGATCTTCGTAAACAATCAGTAAACAGCTTGTTTGCTGTTGTCGTTTCGGCCGACTGCAGGACTTCATTCCACACCGTCTAATTGGGTGACGGGGGTGGTGCATGATGGCTTAGGAGTCCATGGACACTCACTGAACGCAAAGGGTGGCGGCAAATGGAGTCTAATTACGGAGTACGATCGGGTTAATATGTGCCCCTAATGGCGTATGGACCACCATAAAAGAATCGCGTCAAAGTGCTATATTCTTAACGGGCGATATAATGGGCCACAGTATTGTGGATTTATTCTATGAGAAGAAAATGGCCCCGAAGGACTGGCACCAAGTACTTGGCGTCGCCTTTCTAACTTCATGCATGGATGGGCGAAATTAAGCCCTCTTCTCGGCGCTCAATTTGCCCGCTGGTGTTTCGTAGTAGCGTGAGCTCTACTACTTAGTGAGCGGTTGCTGCTACTCGTCCGACCGATGACGATGCCGGCACTAATGGCGCTCCTCGTTCTGGCTAATAAAGGACCAAGCAAGAGTATACGGAGCTCCTCTATCTGCGGACCTATTTATTGGCGGGGGAAGTAAGACTCTTCGAAAAATTCCTGACGACTTCAGTGAACGACGAAGTGATCCAGCTTAGCGTCGAGGGATCAAATTGCCAAGTACACAATGTCTTCTGCAACATCTCTTTGTGTTTGCTCGAGAAAGTAGACCCATCTATGGCAGACAAGCCTGCTTGCTATACGATGCTAAGCTCCAAAATGTAGGTGGAGTGAGGAGAAGGGCGATGTCCAACTCCTGCTGTCCCTCGTCATTTGGCTCTGTTCACCTGTCACTTCCATCACATCACCCTCGTTCGCCGATTACCCACCACCACCCCTAATAATGAATTACTGCTGCTACTGGTCGAAAATATCCTATTTCGACACGGACCAGCCAAATAGCCAGCCAAGAAGGTGCTGCATTATAGCAAGTTTTATGAGGGTACAGCTATATTCAGCAATTCATTGACAGTCATCTGTGGTAACCTCAGTCTTGAGACAATTTTGATTAGATGGCATACGGTAGTTCGTAAGGAATTCCATTGAGTAATGGTTTTTCGCGCATTCGTTGCGATTGAACAGAGTGATGGTCGGAGGATGATGGATGCGTTCGAAGAATCGCAGTAATATTCAAATTCACTGACACCGGTCAGCGGTTGCGTAATGCGATCCGGCGAAAGTGATTGAAATCTGGAGCTATCACAATTGAAAATCACGGTGGTGCTACGGAGTGGATTTGCACCTCGACCGGACACCATGGGAGTCAAAAGGTTGGGATGGGAAAAGGCTGTGGGAGCACAGCGACTCCGGGACCGTTGCTTCGACCTTTTGTTCGGCTTTTAAAGAAGCTACTCATTCCTAGGCAACTTTCTGCGGTAAAACTGAATCGAAGCAGTATCCGATGGTCTAAGGTAGGCAGAGTGATGTGAAGAGAGGACCGTCACTGTGAAGATAGGACTGCTACAGTTGATACTTTTCTGCAGTTTTGAAGATTGTATATCTTCCCCTTTGAAGTCTAAGTCAAATCTTAAGATCTCAATAAATTCGCCTACTTCTAGCTACTGGAGGGCTGCCGTACACTCCAAAACCGTCAGTGGTGGAGATCATGGCTCTATTACTTTCTGTTAACTCTTTCGTCGTGTACAGTTATCGAGATGCTTCAAACTCCACGGGTTTTCTCACCTTTGTAAGGGTCTCTTGATAGAAAGTGCTTGTTTTTCTTGGAACCTCACTTCGAGTAGAACCGACAAGCGGAATGTACCTCCAACATTATATCTCAGGGCTGAAGATCCTAGGCTTAAAACTGCTACCGTAGAGTAATCTACAGTATGAGACTCATGCTCATCTGGATAATTTCTGAAATCCGAACCAAGCACTTCTTAATGTGGAAATCGAAGATGGGAAAATCCTTGAGGCAGTTCAATTAATTCCTTTCCTACTTTTAAGATAAGGCTTCTGACTAAAGCTTTCTTCTGAGCGCTAATATATCAGGATAGGAAACCTCGATGAAATAACCCTAGGGAAAGGACCAAACTCTAAAAAAGTCGGAGTTTTCTCCACCATATTTTCGTTGACCTTCTGCACTACTTCGAGATTTGAAGAACTGGTGATTTGTGATCGAAAGATCCTTGATCAGCTGCAATGAAAGAGTTCAGCCACCCGCAGTGATTGCTGCATGACATCTCTCTTTTCGCATTTCTCTCACCTTTCTTTGAGCCAATTATCACTTCTCCAGTAGCTCCTCGTTTCGTATCAAGACACATGTTCCTACGTTGATTGTTTCGCCTCTCTGTTACAACACCAACATATGCACACAAAAATCGTCTCTCAACGCCATTGGAGCTGAGGGAAACGGCTACGGCCCGTTGGCTGCGAAGTGGGTGATTCCAACAGGGAACTAAACTTTCCAGGCTCTGCTAAGTTCAAGTCCTATCGGTGTCTCTGATGGCCACCTGCTGCAGCGATATATTCTGGCAAGTACAGTGTTCGCAAATGACGGCTAGGTGTGATGGTGATTTGTCCCGTGTCTAACAAGCCGGCAAGTCTTTGTGGTCGGCCTAAGGAACCTTAACAGGTGGTGGCCTACGGCTAGTCTCCCGAGATTTGACCACTGCTCTCCATACCATCATAAAACCGACATCGGCAACAACTGCTACCACTAGAGTGGCGGGGAAATGAGTACCAGTACAGTTGCTTTGCTTAAACAACCAACGAGAAATGTTGGGAGGGAAATTGAGTCTGACGAAGCTCTTGAAGAACCTTGGGAAGATGTCTCGATTGCACACATGTGCAGGCGGTGTATATGCCATAAATTGTTGAAGATAAAACGCCTGCCGTAAACTAAACAAACACTTGTACAGATGAACCACATGAAGCCAAGCCAGTTTCTGAGCTCAGCCACTACTCAAGAGGTCGACGAGGCCATGTAATTCGATCCGAATCAGTTACAAAGACACAGCCATAATAATGATGGCGATCGGAAATCCGAGACACGGATCACAAATGAAGCTGCAATGTGACACCCAACGGGGCTGTGGGGAACAGTGCTAATCGCCCGTTAACCCCCACCCATACCCATTTATTATTTCTGATGGAGTGGGGTTGAAGTGCTTGCTACTGGCTCTCCGAGCGAGCTCAGCTCTTCCCAACACTTCGAGCAGTTTGACGAGGTCGTTTTCCTCCTCGGTCAGCTGTCTAATTAGGGGCTTCAGCTGAGAGAAAGAGGGGCTTCAGATGAGCGAAAATCGTTCTGGTGATTGGAAACAAACGCCGAGGGTCGGACAGATGGTCCGAAGTGAAATTGATGAGCAGGCACGCAATGACGACGACAGTTTTGTAACACCAAATGCTCTTAATGTCGTAAATTCGACGTTGCGCTATTGTAGGCATACGATTTATGTGCGAGGATTTGTCACCACGTCACGTCGCTGACTGATCCCGATCGAGTGAACGACGGAAGAGGTCAGACTTGGGCCCGCCAGGGTAGCTCTGGCATTCGCTACTCGGGATTAGCCTAGCCTCGAACTTGAGATGAGAACTATAACCACTACTTACAAATTGTACCTAAAATAGTTACTTAGTTCCTTTACTTATAGAGCACTGTAGGACTTTTAGAAGCGTAGTGGGAAAGCAATAAGGGGCTTCCCAAGCATGCGTTCGCTTTGCTGGATGTGCGATTGCCGTAGGTTAGTTCAGCCCTTAGAACTTACCATTTTTTTATCGCATTGATCACCGAGTTGCTGATTTTAGGGTTGGTGGAGGGCTTTTTATTGCAGGGAATTCATATTTATTGTAATGAATAACATAATTTGTTCAAATGCTTAAATATTATAAAATAGTATGGTCCTTTGTTATTATATAATGTATCGTACGCGATAAAATATGCATTACAGTAACAAAATATATCATGGTAATATATAACACCGTTAATTATATGTACATGTAACTGGGACCCTGAACATCTGGTATTACTAGGAAACCTTAATAATCTATAAAGTAACAACAGGTAGTAGAAGGCAATAACAACTTGTACATCCGTATCCCAGTGAGGTTTCGAGAAAAGCACTCTTTCTCCGTAGAAACAGCCAACAACCCAAAGAGTGGCTCTTTCCGTGATTTCATGACTTTCTTGAATTCCGCTAGAAGATTCCCACGAATTGGGCTGCCGCGATTTTTTTGCTTGAATGGATTCTATTGATCGTCCATCAATCAATGATTCTATAGCAATCACTGGGACGGATCTGTCACCAACGGATGGGCGTGATTGCGTAATTAGGGGCGTGAATATGTATGGGCCATATGCTTCATTTGAGCACGATAGTTTCTAATGACGATTAATGGGTCAGAATGTGCCCCACACCCTCTGCTCCTTGGATTCTGAAAGGTCACGAACTCGATATTCTTGAAACTGAAATATTTGCTAAAAGTCCGAGCCATTCGACAGCAAGAAGGATGACCTCAATTGCTTGCTCAGCTCATCCGTAGGCTAAGCGGACCGTTCAAAAACGAACAACGAAGAAGCAGCAGCTGTTTTCGGGCCGATGGCTCAGTTACGTAATGGCCGTAAAGGAGGTGACGTTGTGGAACGGATTATGGAAAGGGCCCGAATAAACACTGTTGTATAAACACACAAGCACAGCGGTATTCGTTAGCGATACGGTATCAACGCCGACACCATCAATACTTTGCCGCTCTTGGATCCATCCGCCCTTATCAGGGAATTAGCGTAATCGCACGGGGAATGGAATGTATGACAAAACGCCTGTCGTGGAAGGGATTTTGTGATAAGGCGTAACTCCGATTTGGTGATCTCTGAGCGCCTTAAAAAATGGTGGAAGACACGGGGAAATCGCGACCACTTCCTTTGAGATGTGAATGGCATTTATATAATCTGCTGCTATTGCTCAATTAGTTTATACTACGGATTCCCATTTTTCTTAGTTTCTTTGCTCCTAGTTTATAAGAATTAGAAAAACGAATGGCCTTCAATCGAGGAATCATCATTGCCCAATTTAGGACTAAAACATTGTGGGGAAGAGGTGAAGTGGTCCGGGAGTTTAGCATGATAGTCACAAAAAACAACTTTCAAAAAGGTGATTATCGCAGTAAAAAAAACCGACTTTTAGTCAGAATTGTCGTACCACAGGACATGGGTGTAAGTCCATGCAACTAGGTGTGGGAGCAAAGCAGTTTGACTTTGATTAACTCGAAATTCTGCTTTACAAACATCTTCCATTCCCATAAACGATCGTAGGAATCTCTAAAAGCGCGTTGGAACTGTCTGGGACACTTCAATGTAGAAGCCAGTATTTTAGCCTTTCTAACAAGTCTATGCTAACAATATGTGGAATCGCTCAAGAGAAAAGTCCTAGTGGCCTGTTGTTGACTTGTTTATTTTCTTAAAAATTGGCGGAACTCTACCAAGGGGTTACAGTAGTCCAGAAATCAAATGATTGTTCAAATATTATTAGAAGTTTCATTGTAGGTTTCTAAGTTTTCCGTTCCAATTTCAAGAAAATGTCGTACAGGACTTGAATGCAGCTTTCACATTCAACCTCGGTGGGGAGCATCGTTTTTCAGATTTCGCAGCTCTAAGGACTTTGATCCGGTCCTCGTATTCCCGGCCCAATGCACTTTTGAGTAAATGCTTCTTCTCAGAAAGTTTTGTTGATCCACACATGGACACGTCCTGGAAAGCACTCTTTGGTCTTGTCCCACTAAGATGATGTTGTTAGGTATTCATTGCGAAAAATGTCAAAGATGAGAGCCGAAGATGAGCTGCGAGGGAACACATGAAGGCTGGAGATAGAGAGCAGTGTAACTGAGCAAGATGAATGAGCTGCAGAACGGAGCAAACGCTGCGATTAGTGATTTGAAGGATCACTGAGGTGTTTCGTATCCTCCTGGTCTTATGTTTTGCTTCACGACTAGTCCTCTTGTCTCTTCTCAAGCATCTTCTTCGGATCTTCGAGGCTTTCCACTAATGACCTGACCGGATACCTCGTCGGATGGCCGAATCCAATCGTGTCACCGGAAGTATAGGCTGTGGCGAGTCGCCTCGTCGTCTAGCGTACCTAATAGACTTCGTTAATTTCGCCTGGATTCCAAGCGAAAAAGGCCGGCCATCAATCGGACGGCCATTAAGGGGCAACATACGTAGGGGATCCCTAGGAGTTTCGTTAAAATTCGCTTTTATGCCTAAGGGTTTTCGGATTTCCAATATTACCCCCTCCAGTTAGGCAAAGACCTATAGGCTTTACCCTAAGGGCTGAAACAGGAAGTGTTCCCGAGGTTTATGGAATACTAAATAAGGCATGTTCACAATTCCAAATCGCATTTTGCATACGCTCATCGTGAATGGTTGTCACTCAACCGAAACGCCCATGTTCGTCATCGGGAACGTTCACTGATGACAAGTGGGTCTGGGAAAGAAAGTTAGACAAAGAAAAAGTGCGAGAAAGGGTTATGTTCTAGTGACAGAAGTACTTAGGAATGCCCTCTAGTCTGAACTAGATGGTCACGTTAATTCTCGTCTTTTTTGTTCTGTTGGGGATTTACCATTGACACAAAATTCACTCATGAAAAAGTAAATTATTGCTACAGTACTGTCTTACTTGCGTGCCGGTAACAGCTGGGCGATCGGACGTGAATTTGCGCCAAATTGGTGCCGGACGATGTTGCTATTCGTCATTTGGGGGCTGTTGATTCGTCACTTTTGAATGGCAGCTTTACGCGACACATTTGGCACTGCATTCTCAATGTGCTTCAAGGAACTACAGCGTAGATTCCAAGTCTCAAAAGGCCCCTGTGAGGGTAGTCTCAAAATTATCAGCAATGATCATAAGACTAATTGTAAGAAGGAACGGAAATGCGATAGATATGGATTATAGTTCTGCGCTATGAACTTCGTTAGAAGATTCAAAGCAACTGGACTTTCTTAGAGTTTATGTCATATTATTCGAAAGCTAATAAAAAATCAAACTTCGAAATAAACTCATGATCTGCAAACGTGGTGTGGGCTTATCGCCACAATTAACAATATAGTTTTTTACCCCAAGTTCTATAACTGAATGGGGTTTTGACGACAAATGTTTTGAGGCATTTTCAGTTGCCAAGAATATAAAAGACTGTTTTACAAATTAGAACTGGAAATTAGACGCCTGATAGCCTTATCAGGCTTTTTGGCCCGTATTATGGCTCCTTTTCGACCTCCATATTGGTTTTCTAGGGCCTATAAATCTTTTCAAGAAGAGCTCTCTAAGATCATCTTAATCGCGAACTGGGCCATTCGAGCTGGGGAGTCGATTGTTCGTTCCTCTACATGAACCCATACGGGTCAAAGGTGATATGTACGTATTGCACGCTCTAAAGGAATTGATCAATGACAATTACCCGACCTTTCTTACTTTGTTTTATATTTAAGTAGTGATGCAGTAAGCAGAGATGAACCTTTTGACACCACGTCCCGAATCCTCTATTACTTACATACACCTAAAACGTCTGTTTTTTGTTATTCAAAATAGCTCTTGAGTGGATTTCTGTCACTATGTTGCCAAAAAAAAAACAGATCAAATATATATTTACACAATCGTCTGCTGTTAATTGTGATATCAAATGAAACGTATAAATTTTGAGTACTTTTACATACTTTGAAGGGTTCGGAAAGGGACGTAGGCCTTTAAATGTTTTGACTCAACAGTTGTCTTCTTTAGCAGCTGGTCCCATCAAAAAAAGCTTATGACTTCCCTTATGAAGCTCTCAAGCTGGCTTACTCAGGTCATTCCGATATCTACCAAACTTTAGCTCCGAGTGGGCTATTGTGAACACTCTCCCTTGCGACATGTCAGCTTTTCCCATGTATGAAGCCTTCCCCTAATTGAGTGGAGTTGTCCCCGGTGAATACTTGTTTTCAGCTCGAACATGAAATAATCATCATCTAAACAGAAGTCACCACAACAAAATCAGCAACCTTTTGGAACGAATTGGGGTTTTTCTATTTTGGAGATAAACCTCCTAATGGACTCAAAAGCTCAAAAACATAGCTAAGGGGTTGTCATTAGTTCTAACAAGCCTATTAGGCGGATTTCCAGCTCTAATTTAAAAACAGACTTTATATTCCTTGCAACTGGAAATTCTCGTATAAGTAAGCCCAGGATAATGGGGCTACAGAGAAGCGGATGCGGGCAATAAAGCACACTTCTTTGATCACCTAGCCTGAAAGGGGTTAGTTTTAAATTACGCAATTTTTAGAAGGGACTATTTTTTTAACCAAACCCAGCCCAGGAAGGAGCAGTCGGTGTAGGTTGCTAAAGATCCGCCAAAATCTCAGAGGGCTTCGACCCAAAATCAGACTCCACATTTGTAGGGTGGAAGGATGAAAAGTTGGTCTTGACTGGGGTCTTGTAACTTGTCATTTTAGCAATTGTGGCCGTGACAGGCATCGATTTTCACTCATTTTTTTTACTAGAGTACCTTGAAAAGTGGTGCGGTAGTAGGCTGATGTACATAAGCCTACGGGTTTGGGGCGGCATGAGATCTGATGGTCTTTGGGCTTTGATCAATCCATTTTAAAGGATCTGGGGATGCACCTCCGCATTTGACCTCCATTCAGTATATGGTGGTATTCTTATGTATGAAATTCTTTTCACAAAATTCCAACATCAGTTACAAATATATGAGTCATGAGCGACCTTACCGACCCGTATGGGCCTTCATGCTACAGGATCTGCCAATAAAAGGGTAATCCTGCACAGGAAAATACCTTACATATTGACTGGCCTGAATACCCAGACGAATTACGTCTTCAGTTTTTGCGCGTTTGAAGCACAGCGGGCTCTTCCCCCCTTGTCCTAATCTCAGCACTATCACAGTTTGTGTTTACCCTCAACCGCTAGTGTGAACTGCTGTTTCTTGCTGCAAGAATTCGACTCCGTAAACTGATCATTTAAATTTCAGGCTGAACTGTCGACCACCCTTCAACAACTGAGTGAAAAGGCTCGGACCGCTACTGAAGAGATAGGACGATTGAAACAAATGCACGACAATTTAAATGTGGGTTGTTCTGAAACATTCAAAATGTCGAGGCTATCAGCCTACCCCACCCCCCTCTTTTTTTGTAATAAGTTCAAGCGTCGTATTACAGACATGTGCGATTTCATTTAATTGGTTTTACTTGAAAATGAATACGTTGAAAAGAAGGGAAACATGAGAGGAAACGCTAAATAATTCTAATTGCTGCCCGTTCGCGGTTGAGGAATCTAAATGTATAAGAGTATAGAGTTTTACGTTATCGATTCTTTGAAGGGGTGATTTAATTAAAGTTGGCAGAAAAAGGTTTAGCATTTGCCTCTACGAAGCAGTTGCCTGTAGATCCGCAAAAAGCCCAGAGCTTTGGCTTAATATTGGGTCATACCCTCGAAGAGATAGGAAGGGATCAGGGGGTAGCTCCGACGCAAATTTAAACTGTACCCTTATTGATGGGAAGTTTTTTCTGGGGTCCCAACGCTCCACTTCGGTGATTTTGCAGAAGGAGTGATTTGGATAGGTTCAGCTTTACGTATGAAAAGCTCTTCACAGGCTGTCCCTCGTAATCGAAAACGTTCTTCATCGGGCTCTACTCAGTGGGGGACTAAAGGGCTTTCCTGCCGTCTTCCAATTAACACTGCCCTTTCAGAATACGTGTAATGACTTCAAATCGAATCTTTGCATTCAAGTGGACGCTCTCATCGAACAGCTTCAAATGCGAAAAGAGCAATTAATGAGGCATGTGGATGAGCAAAAGGATCATAAGGTGAGCAGATTTTTGTGGGGTGTAATGGACCTAGAAAATGTCTGCACATTTGGGAAAGCTTTTCCGATAAAAGCCTTTGTGAAAATGCTGATTTATGAGCAAAATTCGTGCCGGGTGAAAGAAAGGAATCGTGAAAGCCCTAAAGTGTGATGACTAGATTTTTCGCGAAAAATAACTGTCTGTTTGGGTGGGATAGCGAGTCGAACCCCCAATCTTTGAAAAGGAGAACGTTCGTAATCTTACAACATTAACATCCTTGACGACGTTGCAGCCGCAGGTTTACCTTAGCGAATCTCTCACAAAATTTCGTATCTACGAACCCAACTAGCTCGATGAGAATGCCCGTCATTACCGTTTCTCGCTCAGGAACCAGGAAAGCTTTGCCAGAATGTGTGTGAACCACACTGACCTTTTCATAAGCAGATTTGTAAAATACGAATGGCTACTGAAGAATGAAGACCGCCCTGCTTCAGTTACATCTCCTTATGAGAATCATATTTTCGTTGTTACTTTAGAGCATTTTTTCAGAAACAAGTGTTACGAGATCAAATCTCGCGATGTACAGCAAAACTGTCACGTACGACCGGATTGATTCAGTTCTGTATCGAAGCGTTGAAGGAGCCTGATCCGGCCACCTACCTACAGGTGAGTAGGTTGTGAATGGCTTATCAGAGATTGAGAAAAAACCGCTTGGAAGTTTTTTAAGCATTACTTTTAATGACCAATTAAGATTCGTAATTCATATTCGATTCTTGGTAACGCATATAGTTTCAACTGATTGACATTGAGTATAATTTGTAAAAGCCTGATGAAATACTTGGAAAGAAAATCGTTATCCCCTCTCAAATACCGAAACCTGGTTCCCGAACCCCAAGGCTACAAAGGATAGCTCGGTCTCTCTAACACCCACGCTCCCACAATCTCATAGAATCAATTCTACTAGGCCAGTCATGCTTCCTGGGTCGGTCTGCTTGCCTAGATAAGCAGAAGCCCAGAACTGTTCACCACCTATGCTGCCCAAGCATAGACCAAATATGTATCCACTGCGATTTCTATTGCAAGTTGGATGTGTGGCGTATGAAGTGATTTCACTCCTCCTTCTATTCTACTATATTACTTAACCATTGACTGACAGTTGCATTTTGATTACGAAGACACTTGAGAGAAAAGGCGGCTTTGAAAAACTGGGAATTTATTTCGACTTCTCTGTTACAGCATTCGGCTGCTTTGTTGCATCGTTCGACGAGTCAAGAGTTCTTGTGGCATCGTGAAATGAAGACCAAGCCAGATGTCGATCCAGATTTCGTGCTGAATCTGGACACGAAACAGCTACAGTACTCCATACAGACCCTGGACTTTGCTCAACTTAAAGGTATGAACCTCTGGAATATTTCAGATCGTTTTCGTGGATTCGCCACTTCTCCTCAACCCCTCTCACATTCGTTCATGTTGTTCAACTAACCTCATCTAACACTTCTTACATATCTTTTAGCCAATCAGAATTTCCGTGTGAAAGGAGACTCGTCCAAAGGTACGGTAGCTGATCGTGATGGTGTTTGTTAACTAGAGCACATTGCACTCATTTCCTCAGTCTCTATTTATGCATGATAGACGAGTATTGTAGACCGATCCTCACCATCGCACTCTTCAGTTCATTTTTATTTCAGCTACGACCCATAGCGCCCTTTAGGAGTTCACTATCAGAAAGAAGCCAGGCGATAAGTGATATATTACCTATTTCAGTACCCTCTCCTCCCGTGATCGATGCAGCCGAGTGTTCAGCAGAGAACAACTCGGTGACGGTGGTATGGCGACCACGTCAAGACGGTTGTGCCATCGATGGTTACAGCCTGGAGATCGACACAGGCAGGGACGACGGAAAGTTCAAGGTGAAATATGAGCTGCTTTCAGAGCGAAGGAAGGAAGTGTAAAAAACATGGCCTACCTTTTGCTCTGAGGCGCACTGAAACGATGCCCTCTGTTTCTTTTTGACTTAACGGGGATGTGTTGACATAGCGGCTTACATAGCCCACAGTTACCATGTGAATGAACTCGGGAAACCGGCTCTTCTTGAACCGACTTCCAAGCTAGTTTCTTTGAATAATGAAGCCCCAACTTTTAGCATATATACCCTGCTGTTCAAAGAAAGTGGGTGAGCTGGGCCACGGTTACAGTGTCGAATGCCCTGCTGTTCAAAGAAAGTGGGTGAGCTGGGCCACGGTTACAGTGTCGATCCTGAACCAACTCCCAAGCTAGTTTCTTTGAATAATGAAGCCCCAACTTCTAGCATATATGCCCTGCTGTTCAAAGAAAGTGGGTGAGCTGGGCCACGGTTACAGTGTCGATACTTTGTATTGAGCACACTTTGCCCACCATCTCCGTAAAGTACTATGGAGGCAGGTAAGCAGTCGCAGTGCGCCCACCTGGGATGGTCTGGTTTGGAATATGGAGGTTATAGGTAGTTGTCTGAATATCGTCTTACTGTACATTTTCAGGAGGTGTATTGCGGACGTGATACGATTTGCACTATTGATGGGCTGCATTTCAACACGGTATACACAGCTCGAGTAAAGGCATTCAATGCAGCTGGTGAAAGCGAATACAGCGAACCGATTTGCCTTCAAACAGCTGAAGGTAGGTCGGTGTGGATTGATAATCGCCTAACAAGTTGATTCGGGACGTTGGCTTTCCAGCCGGCCATTCAGCTTAACGCTGACTTTAGCTTGATCGTATAAAGTGATTGTCATGAAGCTGAAGTTAATAGCTGTTCTCATGAATCCTCTCTAACAAAACAGTGAACACATCAAGCCATCCATTTGTTAACGTCCCATCCTTCTATGAATTTCTAACGAGGGGGTTGTTATTCGCTTCGAGGATTCACAAAAACGTGTTGATATTTTTGAGTGACTGGGACTGGAAGTGTCTGGACATCGTCGGGGGTACGAAATAATGGTCGCCAGCTCGATAATTAGCATGTTTCCAGTTAATCCTTACCCCATCTTGCCATTATGGGCAACACCCAGAAGTATAACCCACACGCTAATAGGGTGGCCTATATCAAAAAATCCCCTGCAATGCGCCACGCATCCGGCCCTTATCAGTTTCGTCAAAACAACTTGAAAAATATTTAGTCTATGACTTGGGCTCAGCCTGTATCCGCTTAAGAGTTTTACATTCTCAAGTGATCCTTTTAAGTAGGATCCTACGTGAATCCGATAACAAGAGAAGTTTCCTTTGGTCTCTTTGAATCCACTGAATGTGGCACTACTGTTGCTCCGAAGACTCCACAGAGACAAGAACGAGTCAACAAAAAATTGATAGAATAATCACCAATAAATAAATAATACTAGACATCAAATTATATTCCCGTTATTGAAATGCAATTGCCAGCGCATCGTTGTTTTTTCAGTGGCCTGGTTTCAACTGACAAAGTCACCGTCACAACGTGACATGCAGCTTTCAAATGAATGCACTTCGTTGACAGGCACAAGTCTCGAATACAGGACGATCCTCGGCTCAATCGCTTTCTCAAAGGTATGGAGGGGTTACAACCCTAATACGGTACCGCAGGAAGAATTGAACTGAAAAATCCACTTTCCAGGGGGTTCACTATTGGGAAGTGAGCGTGGTTCGTCATGAAAGCAACGCTGATGTTGTCGTCGGTGTCGCTCAGCCGACTGTGAACCGAAATATCATGCTAGGTGAGTCATTGAGAAGTTTAAGAGCCAGTTCTTTTTCGGTAGGGAAGTGGTCCTAAAAGTTTTGATGTGTAGAAGGAAGGACAAAGAGATATTGAGCAGAACGCGTGCCATAAGCATCCAGGGTATGGGATTTGATCCAATTGGTGTCCCAAAGGGAGGGATGAGGACCGTGACAAGACTCTCGCCCCATACCGTGTGCTTCTTGCAAGTATAATAATTGGCGAATGGCTGAATAGGTCGAACACTCGAAAGTTAGTTCCACTCCAAATGAAAGTAGGAAGGCGATGGAAATCACCCATATCAAGTTGTTCAGACCCTTCTTTCCTTTTGGTGAACCACCAACTTTGCTGACAACAAAATTTGATGAATGAAAGCTTGTTTGAATTTATTTGAAAACGCTCCTGAATTTCAGGGAAAGATCTTCATGGATGGTCAATGTACGTGGATAATGAGAGATCATGGTACTTGCACAACGAAACCCATCACAGCCGAATAGTGGGAGGAGTAGGGAAAGGTGAGATATCTAGGAGAGTTCGAGGATCTTCATAAAGGAACTGCAACAGTGGTGTGTCTTCTCACAATCAGTAGCCGAAAGAAAGCGCAGCTCCGCTCTTAAATGGAAAGGTCCAGTAATTCATCTTAACAATCCACCAGATAAGAGATCGATCACTAATGGTCACTGATTGATCGACGATTCCCTTTCCATGGAATTTGGCCCCAACTGGTGAAAGTTGAAAGTTCCACTCATAACTAAATACGATTACTAGAATATGTGTCAGGTGTCTTTGTCACTAAGTGGGAATGATATAATGCCAGCATCGAATTGCCCGCTGACTGCTCCTCGAACTACAGATCTCGAACATTTTCCGACAAGTGCTTGACCACGTTTTACATAGAACAGGTTCGGTGGGACGTTCAGCGACTATTCGCTCAGAACTATTTTCTCCCTTATAATTCGACTAATTCTTTTGAAAATTGGGGTGAAGGTGGGTAAGTCCAAGAGGTGTAATGCTACGTATATAGTCGGAAATTGAACCCTTCACCGCTACCCTTCCAGGCCTGCAGGAACTTTGTTTCCTCCAGGTTTATATAGAAGCCTGAACTAACTGACTTGTACATCGTCTGATCCTTGCAAAGCTTGGTATAGGCCACATACGCATTCAAGCACCACAACGAATTCGGATTGAAGTCTAAGAAATGGGGCATTACGACGATAAAAATCTCGGTCTATCATTTTTCTGACCAGGCATTTATTAGGCATTTACTGCTTGAGCATTATGTAGTTGATTTGCATTTCTACGCACTCATAAGCAATGAAGAAAAAAGGGATCTACTTTGATTTGTGAGTTAAGCGGAAGAAAAAATAATCCTAATTTAACTGGGGAATTCAGCGGAGATATCTTCATTTCTGAGCCGACAGTGCTTGAAATGACAGCCCAAAAAATTAAACTGTTCAGGAAGTGTTATTGGTGTAAAATTGGACTGCAACCGTGGCACGCTGGAATTCACTATCAACGATCGGAAACGAATATTCGAGAAAAGTTCCTTCGCATTCAAGTAAGTAGTCCATCCTTTTCAGGTTTTAATTTTACCAGAAACAGAAATAAAATGTGGTAGTGCTAGGCACCATTGTTTCATATTGTTACTAGATCTAGTATTGTCTCGATCACCCAATTTTTCGTTCCCCAGTGTCTATCAATTGGTACGAAATTGAAGATACCAAAAGTGAACATTCGTGCATCCCTCTAGAAATGTAATCCATGGCGCACCCCGGAAAGATTGGTTAGCGTCTGTACCTGCTTCTGACTTGGACGTTTTTCTCCTATCTGCGGCTACAGCACCAACTCAATTTTACCATCTTTCATCCAAGCTACCAGACAATCTTTGGATCCCAGAAATACTGTCGTTCAATGGTGTTGAACATTTGGTGGAGGTGGCCGTGGAAATGACAGTTTCCCGCTATATCCAATACGGGTATGACTATGAGAAGGGCGTAGAGTGAAAATCGTAAAAAACTGCTTTGACAAAGGCTGCGCCGATCGAGGCTTATAACGACTTCACCTAATCAATACCACTTTACAGTGAAAAATCAATCTTAGGGGAAACTGGTTCGAAAACGGTACATATCGTATGCTTCCCGAGGAAAACGTCTTCGGACTCTATAAACAGAACACTTTACTTCAGGAAGGTTCAAAACTAAACGACGAAAATGGAAAAGA